>PVKS010019136.1:0-38884 GCA_004027875.1 Aplodontia rufa
AAAATGAAGAGGTTGGCACCTAGGAAGTATCTGATGACAAGAGTGAGGTGAGGGCCTGAAGGTGAGGTCAGCAGCTTCCTCCCACCTCATGCCCTTCTGCACCATCCTCATGATCTGTCCAGGCAGGTGGCATCCCGCCCAGAGCCCATGCCTCCCATTCTCCAGAGCTCTCAGGTGTGTGCAGAAGGTGTGACTGCCATCTTTCCGCAGCTGTCACTGTCTTGCTGTCTCTCTTTTTCTCCTGCCCATCTGTTGACATTTACACATTCCTGCATAGCAGTATACAGTAGTAAGATGCTCTCCTAATTAAAGAGAAAACTAGAAGAAGCCAAAACAAGTCAAGTCCATCTTAGCAAAGTTAGATTTGACTCTTATTTTAGTGAGTGGCACTCGTTGGGCAGGTGGCCATATTAACTGCATGAGGATCTCAGACACTATGTGTCTGGTGCTGTCCTCATTTGTACAACATTTTTTCATTCCATTCTAAAGGCCTTGTTTCTCCCCTTGGTCATGCTAGACCTAGACCCACAGGCTTCCTAAGCCTCTAAGTACATTCGATCATGTCTGAGTAGCATTAAGAACTGTGAGTTGGACTCTTAATCATTTGTATTTGCTGACCAACTGCTACGATGACATTGTGGCTTACCTCTAATAATCATCATGTCATTTCTCCAGTCTGTTCTGAAGCATAGGTCTGTGGGTCATTCCCTTCTTTTCCTTTTCTTCACTCCCAAATGCTATCCTGCATGCTCAGAGCAGTGGTTGATCCTTACACCTGGTTTATGGGTGATAAAGAGATACTTCCAAGCCAAGTGCTGTGGAAAGTCAGAGCTCACACACAACTAAAGCTCATTTGCCTTATGTTTTTATTTGTGCTTTTGTTACTTATGAGTTTGTATGTTGACATAGGTGGATATTGTGCTACTCCCAGCATCATCATTATCAGACATTTTTCTTCTCTCAATTCTGGAGGAAAATAGTCATTTAATTAATTAATTTATTTATTTATTTATGCATTTTTTGCCATCAGGAGTTTTCTCTTTGGCACTTTCAAATACTTTGATGTCTATATAAACCATTATTTGTGCATTGAAATTTCAAAAAAGTGGTTGAGGACACACTTAAGGGTAAAATATTTGCTTAATTAAAATGTCATTGGAACGTAACTAATGAAAAATAATCTAGGTCATTCTGCCTTCTCTGATGGATGAAAACCATAGGCATTTGATAAATGTTGTTTGAAAAATTCAGTCAAAAAAGTTCTTTCCCCATCACACTGACAAAATCAGGAAGACACCCACTTTATACCTCCACTTAATGGAACTACTTCCCAAATAACACAGTCTTTTTTTGATATTGACATTTACCTCCAAATACCCCTCATTTAAAAATATATTCAGACATTTCCTTTGTACAAATTTTAAGTAAATCTACAGTTCAATTGGTAGTGCAGAGGTATACATGTAGGCAAAATCTATTGTTTAAAAGCGGAGTCACTTATTTTATGAAATACATGACGTATTTAAAGCATCAACCTCTATTGGGTATTCTTAACAATGATTTAATTTTTGAAACTTTTAAAAAATTGTAATTAAAATATTTTAAAAGGTAAAGTACATTTGGAAAGGAGAGAGAGGGGAGGAAAGGAAAATGAGAGAAGCAAATCCACTCCTCAGTAGATAGGAGAGGTCCACACATGGAAAGGTAGAAGCATAGAATATACTCTGTGCTGTAGGGTTGAAATCATAAGCTTCTGGTGTTTTCTAGCTGTAGACATGAATGTAACAATATATAAAAATAAGTAGGTATTCATGTACATTTTCACAACTCTGCTGAGAGTGTCTAGAAGAAATGATATAGAAAAACATCATTACATACTAAAAGAAATTAGGGCTCCTTCAAGAAAAGAATTTAGTTATGATCCATTGGTAAGAAAGTGTGAAAAGATTGATGGGAATATGTGAAAACATATACACACTAAGGTGCGCACACAAACGCATTCACATACACATACATGAGCCAGATAGAAGGGACAACCAAATGTCAGACCTCTGAACCTAACAATAAATAATGATAACAATGGAATATAACCTGTTGAATAAAATATTAATCCATGGGTCCACAAGGGAGTCAAATAAATTAATAAAAAATTAAATTACTCAGAGAGAAATAAAAGCCTTTTCCTACAGCAGAAGACAAGCTCATCAAGAAAGAAAGGGTAATGAAATTAGAAAATCTCCAGTAAGTGGTCAAAATAATGGGTAAAAGTCTGAAGAAAAATATGATGGACACTTCAACCAGATGATCAAGTTAAAATCAGCAGCAAACCAACATTTATGTTCCTCCTGATGTCACATCCTGGTGATAGAACATTCCTCCTGTGGAATTACTTAGTTCTGATGCATGACCTAAATCCGATCATGAAGAAACTTCTGAAAAATCCAAACGGAGAAATTGATGGATATTCTAGTCCACAAAGGAATTATCTTTTACTTTCAAAAATATCAAGGTCAAAAAGGACAAACAAGGTCTGAAGTGCTATGCAAATCAAAGACAGAGATGTGACAAACACAGGTAATGGATCTTTTTGGATTAGACTGTAAGAAAATTGAGAAAAATTTTATATTTTTAAAATTGTGGTTGGATTAGCTTCTTGATTTTAGGAAATACTTATTGAAATATTTAGGGGTAAAGCACCATAAACATTTCAATTTATTCTAAAATAAAAGGTGTGTGTGTGTGTGTGTATGTGTGTGAAAGAACATGGTGAAACAAAAGGTTAAATTCATTGTAAATAATTGGTGAAAGTGCACAGATAGACATATAGAAATTCTTTGTTATTCTTTCACATTATGTCAGTTTGCAATTTTATATAAGCACAGAGATATTTTTTAAAGTTCTAGATGGGAAAAAAGTCACCCAACATGGAGATATTCCCTTTCTTTGAAAAATCAACAGCCTGGTTTTGCCCAAGAAATCATGTCCCAAACGTAGGAGCAGTAAGTTCAACGTCTGGCTACAAATATATTGAATTTCTTGTATGCAATAGTCCACAAGTAAGGTTTGCTGTTACCAAATATGCTGACATTTTCTAAATTCAAGAATTTGTACTTATTAGAAAAATCAGCCTCATATATAATTCATTTTATTTATGAGACTTCCTCAAGTATTGATAGTCCTTTATATTAAATCCTTTTTATGGGTAAATACTGGCATTATGTAACTTTAGTGAAGGTCATTCTGTCTTCTCAAATCTTTCTCAAAATATTCCCTTTGGAAAATTAATATTTTATGAGCAAAATAAAAAAAAAACTGTGCATGATTCTCATATCTAACCACAGAATGGGATCAAGGGTGCTTGTTTGTTGGAAGAGGTATCCATTATTGTCAAAACTTTAAGGCAGGCAAGCCACGTGAGGCATCCTGCAAGTTCCTCACAACTCCACTATATGAGATTTAACATACAGCATTTCAAATTAGAATTTGACACTTCCAAACATAAGTGACAAAATTGAGAGACATATATCAGGCCAAAGCAATGCAAAAATATACAGCTACGCATTTGAGCAATGAAGATTAGAATTGTAGGATGTTGAACATGCTGGCAGCTTTTGTAGTTTATCAGAATACAAAGCACCTTGTGGTGATGTTAGCAGAGTTTCTTGATATTACGAGCCTTATCTCAAAAACAATATCTTTCTGTTTTCCTCTTTCATAACTTTTTATTTTGGTTTATGAGTTTTCATGGAAATCACATAAGACGTTAGAAGTTAAATTTATGTGCCCTAAAATTTCTAAGGCACAGTAATATTCTATCCAATTTCAGTGTATTTTCAGCCTTGATAATTCCTTATGCATATGGTGCTTTGTTGTTTGCAATGCTTTTTCAGATCTCCAGTTACTCATTTCTAATTTTCTAAGTCTTTGCTAGAAATGAAGAAACTCTTGGTGAGGCACTGTATGTGGTTGTATCCATTACAGTTCTCCAAATAAACAGAAGTAATATTCATGCACATATGTATATATATATAGGACAAAATGTATTCTGAGAAACTGATTGATGTGATTATGGAGTCTAAGAAGTCACATGATCTGACAGACACCTGCAAGCTGGATACTCAGGAAAGTGAGTGATGTATTCCAGTCCCAAACTGGAAGAGTGATCAATGCCCCAGTTCAGGCAGGCAGGTAGGAAGTAGAAGGGCCATTTCCTCCTTCCTGTGCATTTGATATTATTTAGCTCCTCTATGGGCTGAATGATGCCTACTCACAAGCCCAACTGGGGAGGGCAATTATCTCTACTGAGTCTACTGATCTAAATGCTAATCTCATGCAAAAACCATTCTCATATCTACAACCACAAATAATATGTAACATGGACACCACTAGGCTTAGTAAAGTTGACACACAGAATTAACCATTACAGTGGTTGTATTTTATTCCTTTGTATGAACACAATGCAATTTATACATTTATACAATTTATACATGTGATGGCCATTTGTGCTATTTCTAGTTTGGGGCTCTCATGAACATTCTTTGGTGAAGATGTGAAATGGTTTCGTGGGCAAGCATAACCCTTGGTAGCACTGCTGTATCATGAGCTACACAACATCATTAGTTTCCCATAATGATTGTAGCAGTTTCTACTCAGGGATAGCAAGCCATGAAAGTCAGGGTTGCTCCATATTTGCCACTGGTTGGCATGATCAGTTTAACAGATGCAAGGAGGAATTTGGGGCAGACAACTGCTCATGTTGAGTCCATTCAAAATCTACCTAAAACAATTTTTAAAAAAGATATCCAAAAGCTTATGCAATCATTCAATTCTGGAAAATTCTCAGCCTAAGCAGTTATATTGTTTGTACAGGTGAAATATAGAAGATTCAAGAGACTGGGCTGTGGGCGATGTAGGGGTAATTCTGGTTTAAGAATGTAGGCATATCATTGTTATTTTATGTACAATTTATAATTGTATAATAATGCAACTCCTTAATAAATTTTTTTTAAAAAAGTTTCTGCAACCACAAAACTAGATGAGCTAAGATTCCAAAGAGGAGAGAAGCGAAGGAAAGTGAGTTTAGCATTTATGCCTCCTTTTTTTCCTAAAAGAATTTTCAGATTCTTAGAATGGGCAACAGGTCAAGAATCCAGGATCTGGTTTTGGGAAAAGGTTGGAAAATGGAAACAAGACAGATATTCTTTAGTTATATAAAACCAAAAAAACAAAAGTAGGGACTTACTGAGCCTCTACCACAAGCCAGTATTCCCCTCAGCAGGTTTTCCAAATTCTGAAGCTGTGTAGGATGGACAATAGAAAAACTACATTGAAAATACCCAGAAAGTAAAGTCAGTACTGCTGAGCAGTGGATGATTATGCTGTGGGAAAAGGGGTTGGGTCTTGTGAATTCCCTGGGGCCAGTTACCAAGAACAAGGGAAAACCAGAGTAAGATAAAGGTTTCACTTTACAAAATTGGCCTCCACTCTGCATACTTGGAGAAAAATGATAAGCCCCAGCCAGGAGCCATAATCCCAGTGGCTGGGAGGCCAATGCAGGAGGATTCCAAGTTCAAAGCCAGCCTCAGCAACTTAGTGAGAAACTGTCTCAAAATAAAAAATGAAAGGACTGAATATGTGGTTCAGGGGTTGAGCGCCCCTGAGTTCAATCCCTGGTGTAGATAAGTAAATAAATAAAGATAAGCCTCTGCTTTTTCTGCCTAAAAAAGTATCACCCTATCCCAAATAAGATAATCTTATATGAATGTTCATAAATATTTAAGGTTCTTGTCTGCTAACTCCAAAATCTATGTCACATGAGTCTGTTTCTGTTGTCCCCTTTTTTCTCTTATTTTCTGTCACATAATCTGTCTCTATTTAAGCTTGAGTGCTTTTTTTTTGATATTAGTCATAGATCTGTGATTTCTTGAAATTTATATTTGCAATTTTTTGAAATTATTTATCTGAGTCAATTTCAGGTCTATGTCAAAAAAAAAAAAAGAACCCCACAATTCTAGTATCTGGTTCACTGAGTGTCCTTCATCTTTTATTGTTTGTTTGGGATTTTTATTCTTTTATTTTTATTTCTTTTTTGGTACTGAGGATTGAACCCAGCAGTGCTTAACTCCTGAGCCACATTCCTAACCCTTTTTATTTTTTTTATATTTAGACAGAACCTCATGAAATTTCTTAGGGCCTTGCTAAGTTGCTGAGGCTGGCTTTGAACTTATGATCCTCCTGCCTCAGCCTCCTGAGCTGTGGAGATTATGGGCATCCACCACTATGCCTGGCTTTGTCTTTTGATTTTGATTCCTATTTACTGTTCTGTATCCCAGTGCTACGTTTTCTTGCTTTTTAAGTCCTGGTCTACTTACCTCCAGTTCCTGGAGTGACGCTTGCCAACAGTACAGACAGATTAAAAGACCAGAGTGTTTACAACGACCCCTTTTCTTTGGCAGTCCTGAATTCCAGTTTTTGTTTGCCCAGCCTTGTGAGGTTGCCAAGTCTCTTCTCTTTTTCAGTGACTTTTTACTTAGCCTCTTAACCTCTGACTCTGCTCAATGGAGAACTGGCACAGGCCTAATGGGGAAGACCAAGGATGTCAGGCTGACGTCTCCATGCCTCTTTATTTTTCATGATCTTGGTCCCTCAAGCCCTTGATTCCTTTTGGCCTGATCTCCAGTCTTTATCTTTACAGTCCCATGATATTTGCAAAAGCTGCTGACTCCTCTGCCCTTGGCAGCCATAGTCCGTCTTGCTTTCAAACTCTCAGCCTGAAAATAAACACAGGCCTCCAAGGGAAAATAGCATGTAAGAGTTAGGCTTATCTTATTGATCAATTTTTCCAGTGTGGATTTTTTAAAACTTTTTCTGACTTTTCCAGTTATTCTCGATGCTGTGATACTCTGCTACGATCATAGGCAAGAACAGAAGTCCCTACATACTTGTGTTATGCTAATCCTGAGTTAAAAGTCATTTCCCTTTTTTACAGATGAGGCAAAATATTGGATGGAGATATATGGTTTACTTAAAACCCCGTTGTTAATGAATGTAGGTATTCAGTGACACTCTGGGTCCCAGTTCAGGCTGTTGGACCGCATCACAGTGAGCTCTTTTCTTTCACTAACCATCATTGAGCAGTCTGTAAGGGCACTGCCTGAGGTCTGAGGACTGAAGAGAAGGGTCCTGTTCACTGTCACCCATCTGCTTTTGATGTCTGCTAGTGGAATATTTAATACGCACATGAATGGACATATTTATATATGTATAATGGAGTATTCCTAATAAATGTTAAATTATGATTTCAGTTATATTTTAAATAACAAAAGATTTTGTGTTTATTGATCCTTTAATAAATACCAAATACTTTATATGCTATATTTTTATAGAACATATATTGTTATCTTCACTTTTTAAAGGGAGCCAGAGTTTAGGAATATTTTAAAACATTGTTAAAGAATGTACACAATACAATCAAACATGGACTTGAACCATACAGCCTAACCTGGAGTTAGGCTGTATGGAGTTAAATAAAACGTATCACTCTCCATGCGTGTGTGTGTGTGTGTATGTGTGTGTATTAAATGAGCTTTTTATAAGAAAAATTAACCCATTAATTATTTATACAATTTAAAGAAACAAGTCTGTTCCTTTGCAGTTACTTGAACAGTCTAGCCAACAGAATATTTTACCCACAAATATTAATCTCCTTGTTGGTCATTATTATTTCTAATCTATCCCTTTCTTCAATTTCTTGGTAGCTCTAATAAATGTCAATTCTCTTTGAAATCAGTATGATATTTGCATATTGAGATATATTACAGTTTATGTTAAACTCTGAACATGGAGAGAGTAGATTATACTCTGGACATAGGAAGGAAAATGAAGGGATGAAGTGAGAGACAGAATGTACAAAAGGACAATGACCAGACTGCATATGACAATAGATCTCTGACCTACAACTTCTCGAGTAGTCAGTCCAGAACATCAACCCTTGATTTTGTCTGCCAACCATAGAAAGCCAAATACACTCCCAAACCAATCATACAAGATACCCTTTCTCCAGAAAGCCCACCTCTAGCTTCCCCCAGCTGACAGATCAGAGCACACTCATGTCTTCCTGTTTTGTATTAGTCAGTTTTGTGTAACTGTGATAAAATACCTGAAATGACAAACTTACAAAGAGGAAAGGTTCACTTTAGCTCATGATTTCAGATATTTCAGCCATGATCCCTTGATCCTGTTACTTTGGACCTGTGTTGGCATAGTATGTCAAGGTAGGAACCTGTGGAATGGGATCCCTGTTCACACTAAGGCAGCCAGGAAGCAGAGGAGAGAGGAATAGGCCAGGATTGCAATATTCCCTTCAAGGTCACACTCCTAATGAGATCTCTTCCTGCATAGGCTCCACGGCTTTAATGCATGGGCTTTGGGGAGTACTCAAGATCTAAACTGTGGTACTTTTTTTATATTAAATTTTTTTAAATTTTTGAACAACCATACAAGTTTTTAACAAAATAATAAAAAATGTGTATAGATTCTGGATATTACAATTACCCCCAGGAGTACCACCCCCCCAATTACCCACCCTTATCCCTCCCTTCCCCTTCCCACAATATCTCTAAAAAAGGATTATGTTGTACAGCATTACATCTTATCTGGATTTAACACATGATAATAGACCAACTTTCTCACTGGCCAGGGTCTAGTCCCGGCCTCCACAGATGAGTGGAGACAATCGACCATTAGTTCTCTGGGTTAAGCTGATTTTACTCAGCATAATTTCTTCCATAGCCATCCATTTACCTTCAAAGGCTGCAATATCATTGTTTCTAATTGCTGTGTAGAATTCCATGGTATAAATGTACCACAGTTTTTGGATCCATTCATCCAGTGAGGGACATCTGGGTTGTTTCCATAGTCTAGCAATAGTAAATTGAGCTGCTATGAACATAGATATTGCTGTGTCACTATAATGTGCTGATTCTAAATCCCCTGGAAAGATACCCAGGAGTGGAATAGCAGGGTCATATCGTGAATTCATCCCTAGTTTTTTGAGGATTCTCCACACTGCTTTCCAGAGGGGCTGCACCAGTCTGCAGCTCCACCAACACAATCCCACTTTCCTGACAGCCTTTCTCTCTGTCAGTCATAAGAGAAGGTGGCTGGTTCTCTAGCAGTAGCACAACCTGTGTAAATAGCCTCTCTGAGACTTAATTTGAGTGACCCGTCCTCTTATGTGCTAGCGGTGGCAAATGAAACATCTATTAAGCGGGTAGGGAAAGGGATTGGATAATAGGCACGTAAAGAGTTATGCAGGAGGAATGTGTTCTAGTGTGAAACAGCACAGAGGGGTAACTGCAGTTTACCAAACTTATGTTTTATGAAGAAGTAGAAGACAGAAATTTGAGGCTTCCCTGCATAAAGAAATAATAACATTTAAAGGTATAGAGAATGCAAATCACCTTGATCTGATCCCTATGCATTGTGTATGTTCATTGAAGTATCTATACCATACCATACTGTTATGTGTCAAATAAATCTAGGAAATAAAAGAGCTGGTGAAGCAAAGGGGTGAATCTAGGCAGGGAGGAACCTGGCTGTGAGCAGTGCTTTGAAGCCAGCTGTGGTCCATTTCACAGACGGGGAAGGTGAAGCCCAGCAGCTTGGGCTGGCAGCAGGCGTCTTCCGCTCTAGCTTTGCCCCGGCCTGTGGCTGCCCTCAGGGCTCCTGGGGGTAGGTTAATGGCCAGGTTCTCTCCTCTGAAGAGGCTTCCTCACAGCCTGAAGTTCAAGAGCACCGCATGCCTGAGGAACAGAGAGGCGAGGACTCTTAACAGAGTAGAGAAAAAAGTGACGAAAGACAGGGCAGAGGGCACTATTGCCAAACGCTGCCGCTTCATCATGTTGCCTGCAGGCAGCTTTCAGTGAATGAGTGAGGACAGAAACCAAGTGTAACAGACACCAGCGTCAGAACTTGCAGGTAGGAAGGCTGGAGAGAAGCATATTTTCTTTGACAAGTCTAAAACATAATTTGAAGTTTCCAAAAAACAGATGTGCATGCGTGCGTGCGTGCATGTGTGTGTGTGTGTGTGTATTTATTGGCTTAAATGAAACCTTAAGCCCATATCAAATATGCTATTTTTATTATCTTTCTTGAATGTAAACAAGATTATTTTAATGAAATTTTATCAATGCTAACTGTTTTGACCAAGTTCCAGCAACTTGAGACAAAAAAAGAGTCTGGGATCGAACGTCTGCTTTTCCTTCTTTGGGGAGGCCGCAAGGACTTCCCTGACGCTGTGGGAGCCGTGAGGAGTGAGCTGTAGGAGGGAAGTTCTGGGCCATTTTAAAAGGAGGAGGCCTGGCAGACTCCTGCCAGCAGGTCCTTTGGGAACAGTGCTGCCATTAGAGTAATTCGGGGTATTAAAGTGCTGGCAGGATCCATTAAGGGAGAAAACAAAAGGCTTCCTGGAGCGCTGGTGGATTCCCTGGGAGGCCCAGTGTCCAGGACCCTGCCCAGCAGACAGCCCTGTCCGTAGAGCGCTTGCTATTTTTAGTTTGCCTTAGTTGGTTCCTGGAACGTAAGTCCATATCATTTACTTAACTTTCCTCCTCTCCCTCTCTTCAGTCTGAAGTTAAAACTTGACATAGTATGAAATCTCCAATTCTCTCTTTGTACCTTGGAGTCATGGTTGTGACAAATTCATGCCCTGAAGATTTCCTTCTTATCCAACAAGGACCTGCTTCTGCCTGCTGTTCCTCTAACCAGCCCTTATCACGAGTTGGTACCAGCATTGTCCCTTTGATGCATGGGTCCAGATCCCAAAACTCTCCTTGTCGGAGACTCCACACCTATATGACAATAGCATTCAGACCCTGCTGGAGTGACCACAGCAGTATTGTCACAATGCTGAAATGGGCTGGCTTCTCTCATGCGGATTGCAATGTGGTTTTACTGATCTTTCTCAGCGACTGAGGGTTTCAGATTCCAGAGCTTCAGTGACTGCAAAATCTCCTACGGTTTTCCGCATGCAATGCTTATGAGACCTGCTGTCTCATAAGCCTGCTCAGGCATCCCTGCAAAACAGCAGAGGAGGAGTGCCCCCCTTCTCTACGTGGATAGGATAAGCATCAGCTGTCACCATGACTCCCAGAAGTGTCCCCGGAGGCAATTGAGGAGCTTTGGAGACAAGCTTGAGGGTCCCATCAGCTCACAGATAAAGTAGATACACAAGAGGGACATTTTTCCAATGTGTTGTCATATGGGTCGGAGTGCGCTGTCAAACGCCTGGAGTGTGGGTGTGTGTGGAGGGTGGTGCTTACGGAGAAGGGAGCTTGTCTTTTCTCTGTGCAGAACCTGGTGGATTTTGTGTGCTTTCTTTACCTTGTCTTCCACAAAGTGAGATGGAAATGGAATTACTACAGGTTCAATTATCATAATACCCAAGTGCAATACCGTTTACCAGCTGCTCATTTCCAGCCAAGTCCCATAGCATTATACAATAATACTTTTACCTTTCTTCAAAGTTTATTGCAAACAATAAAACTCGAGGAAAGAATTTAAAAGAACTTTGATACACCAACCCAGCAAAACATGGGATGTGTTTGTTAAAAACTGTTGAAATGCCTCTGGGTATTGCTTACAGGAAGTCAGAAGTGGACACAGCATGGCCCCTGGAGTTTAGAAAGGACCTGTGTACACGAGGGAATGCGGGAACCAGTCTGGCAAAAGCATCAAAACTCAAGTCCTGCTTTGCCCCTAGGCATGCGATCCCTGCAATCACCCTGTCTTTGAAGAATGGCTGTACGGTGGCTATATGTATCCCACTTTATATACTGGGAACTCTGGTCCTAAAGGTTAAACATTTGACCAAGTTCAAAAATTAGTGAACTGGGCAGAATTGAAAGCTTCATTTTCCTGAATTGTCAGCTTCTTACTGTTTCCTCTGAGAACCATGGAACAAGTGGATCTATTTGCTTCAGCTTCTCCTTGAGAACTAAAATGATTATCTCTTCCCTCCACAGTGATCTGACCACGTTCCCAGAGTTCAGATCCCAAGCTCTGTTTACACTCAATCCTAGGTCCTATGGCAGCCACGATGGTTTCTTCTGACCAAAATCCCTTCTTCCTTTTTTGATAGCAACCTCTCCCTTTTCCTTGTTTGAACTGCCCTTCCATCTCCTGGGGGGCTGTCAGCTATGGTGAGTGACAGGATCCCAGGCCCCAGGACCAGTTATTTGTTCAGGTGGACAGGTGGCCACAGAAAGTCCACGCATCTCTTGGTATGATCACTGTGGATGCTAAAATGAAGCAGAGGTTTCCATTCTGACACCTGAGCTTTGAAGAATTTGAGTCTCTCTTTGCTACTGCATGGAGGGAGACTGCTTTCACAATAAAACCAACTCAGAGAAAGTAGAGTGATAAAGTGAAAGGAAGAACAGGAATGGAGAGAAGGAGGAGGAGGAAGAGGAAAGGCAGAGAAGTGAGGTTCTAAAGGCATCTTTTGTACTCCTGAGCCCAACCAAGCTGGAAACACTTTATCTATCTATCTACCTATGTATCTACCTATCTTTTTATCTATCTATCATCTATCTATCTACCTATTGATCTACCTACCTATCTACCTATCTTTCTATCATCTACCTATCTACCTATCATCTATCTACCTACCTAGCTACCTATCTATCATCTATCTACCTACCTAGCTACCTATCTTTCTATCTATCATCTATCTACCTATCTATTGATCTACCTATCTACCTACCTATCTTTCTATCATCTACCTATCTACCTATCTACCTATCATCTATGTATGTATATATGTATCTATCTATCATCTATCTATCTATCATCTGTTTATCTTTGCAGTCTTTTTTTTTTTCTTGGTACAGAAGATTGAACCTAGCAGCACTCAACACTGAGCCACATCCCCAGCCTTTTTTGTTTTTTATTTTTGAGACAGGCTCTTGATAAGTTGCTTAAGATCTTACTAAGTTGCTGAGGCTGGCCTCAAACTCCCAATCCTCCTGTTTCAGCCTCCGAAGCCTCTGGGATGACAGGCATGTGCCACAGTACCCAGCTGTTTGTGCACTCCTCAGGATAATTTAAGTTGAATTTTGCTAATGCAATCAAAATTTCCCTAATAAATATGCTGAATGTAACAAATAGATGTGTTGATTCTAAGTGAAAATTGTGTGATATAATATTAAATACTTTCGCACCCTACACGTACATAGTGGATACTCAAAAAAGATGTGTTGAATGAATGGAGAAAAGCCTAGTGATTACAGAGGTGAGCTTCTAAGTTTCTTCACCATCCAGTAGTAGGATGGAGAAAGACAGTCCCCTGAAATGCAAATGACGAAAAGGCAGCCCATTATGTATAAAATACAACACACGCTTCGGTATATTTTCAAAATTTGCTGATTACGCTAGGTCATCTACTAAATCCAATTAGGAAGACAAGGTGTTTTGCAAAAAGCTGTTAGCAGCTCAACAGGATTGTAACAGGATGGAGAAGGTATGGCCCTGATGCAACAGGACAGCCGGCGATCTAGAGATGGACCACGGGAGAAGTGTTAATGTGTTTCTTCACACTCTCGCCATGGAAAGGGGAGCCCAACCAGTGTTCTCAGGAATGTAAGTAGGTGTTCAAGTCCTTCTGTTTCTACACGTAGAAGCAATCTTCAGCCACGTTTGCTGAGGGCCGGCTTCGTGAGTATGTGACCCATGCAGCTGTACAAGGTCCCAAGCTTAGCAAGGCCTTGCTCTTTGTTACATGCTCTGTGGTCCCTTTCTTGAAATTCTTAATTGCTACTAACAAAGGTGTTGCACATTTTTCTTTTGGACTGAGTTCTAGCAGTTATGCAGCTGATTGGTCCTGGGTACTAATTTGTGGTTGTGTTTCTTGTTGAAAATTAATCAATGGGGATTTTGCATTAACAATTAATCTTGGGTAATTTTGCTTAACGAAGGTTAGTTTACCATCAAACAAGAAGTCACAAGCAGGACTTATATAATCAAGTTTCTGAGTATTCAGAGCTGAGGATAAGAACCCAGAATGCAGCAGGTTAATGGACACAGTTACTACCCTTTAAGCCCTACAGAAAAGAAGTTAAGACTTTAATATCTATTCAGCCTCAAGGTAAAATACAAATACATGTAAAACCAGTTTGTGATAAATAGAGAGATAAAAATGATCCCTTCCAAAAGGCACAGTTGTTACAAATAGATATGTTGTCTTCATATACTGATATCATTTAGTCATTTTAAGCTTTGTAAATTCAGTCTATTTCTTAGATCTTTAGATTATGTTCAATCATGAAATGCTCTCCTAAGAAGATGCTTCAGGAAATCTAACCTTTACAGCAAATACTGTTATGATTTCCTCCTAGAAAATGAACTCACACAGGATCTAGACATCACAAAATAGTTTTACTCAAAACTGATCAGGATTTGAATGGCTATCTTCTCCAGAGTTGTGTTCCACAAAAACAAAATCACAGTGTTTTTAGTTCAAGATGAGAACCTGACAACCAACTATAGCCTTAACTATGGAAATGCATTTTTAAAGATATTTATACATTATTCAGTAAGTTACCTTGAATCAAAACACATAGAAGCCCACAAAGCAAAACAAAAAATTTATAATATATAACCAATATTATCACCAGATGGTAGACTTTATTTGTTATCCTAATTCCATTTTACGTTTGGAAAATAAACATCAGCATGAATATTTAATACATTTGCTATTATGGAGGCAAAAGGCCAATATTGTTATTGTAGGAATATGAGGCTCAGAACTATTTATCTTTCATCCCACTATTGTTTTGATGTTTCTCCACTGCCTTTTTCACTGGAATGGACCAAAATAACAGTAGACAGTTACTAAATGATAGCAAGAAGCAACAGTGGATCCCTGCTGAAATATTGTCATTAAGGACAGTACATTTGTCCCGAACCTGGATCCCCGCCTTCTGTTACATATTATACATTCCATAAAGTTAGTGAGCCCACATATGAACATGTTATGTCTTAAGCTTTCAAAAATATAATACAGGCTAAAAAAAAAAACCCACAAGACTTATCTCAGTCCACTTGGTAGTAGTGTACTTATTTGGCCTTCTTTAAATTATTGATGAAACTTCACTTACCCAGTAAGTTTTAAAAGGAAGGTGTCCATATACTCCACAGAGCTCAGGAAATGTGAGTGTCTTTTAAGAAGTATACATTCAAGCTTCAAGGTTTGTTAGCTGTGCACTTTTTGCATTTTGAAGGAAAGCATGTCCTAAGGGGCTCAGCTATCTTGAGTTGCCACTACAAAAAGATGATGCCTGTGGAGGAAGCAACAATTTCAATTTCTAGCCCATATGAGATACAGAAAAGGATTTTGCTAACTGGAAGTTACATTTGGGAACTAAATGAAACTCTGATCTCGCACAAATTTCTGTTTGTGTTATTGCCTCTAATTGTAGGATTTAAGGGGCTTTTTTAAAAAATGTGTCTATTAAAGAAAACATAATTACTCATTGATTCCTTCAATGTTCATTCATTGACTTCTTGACCCACTGCCTTCCAGTGCTCAAAGGGGAAATAAATACGTTGCTGGCTGGGGTAGCTAGATACAGGGACCGTCTCAGAGACGTTGGCCTCAGCATGCTTTCTGAAATCCATGCCCATTAGAAGCACGAATGTCTCATTGAACACTGTGGCATCTCTGAGGACAACATGGATGAGCAGTTTCCTCCTTAGAAATGTGAGAATGTAAATGCTTATACTGTTATGATAAAAATAAGACAGTCTAGTTTACAAAACAACGTAGGCACACCTATCCAACAAATAGAGCACAAATTTATTTGTTAGTAAAACATATGTAAATATACATAAAGACATTTACCCACACACCAATCAATAATAAAGAGAGCATTAGGGCAATTCTAAATAGCAGTGTACCATACACTACATGTATTTTGCAAATTCCCATAATTAAAGCCCACCAAAATTTCCCTCTTGCTGGGCCAATCAACCCATAATCTTCAGAACTCAATGATTGGAACAACTAGGTTTCCAAACCTGAGAGGATCAAGCTCTATTTGGATTTAATCCTTGGTCCATTCCTTAGTTGGCTTTATAAATAGAAGAAAAGATTTTTTTTTTTAACTTGGCAATGCCTAGCAAGACAAGTCCCTGTACCACAGATAGGTGGAGAGGAACCCACTTATATTGATCATTTAATAGCAGACTCTGACACAAGTTTTATGCAGAAACATGCAACGCCTAAGTTGGGCTGTAATGTTAACAACTGTATGTCTCTCAAGCAGTACGGGAGCCAAGGAATCACACTTGAAGTGACTTAAATCACTACTGTATAAATAACAACAGACTAATTCTAATCTAGTGTTTTGACATTGCCTATATTTTTTCTCTGTGAAGTTTCCCTTGATAAACCTAGGGTCAATCAATTTCTTCCTTCACTGAGACCAACTAGTACTCAATTTTATTCTAATTTGGACATTGATTAAGGTGCCAATATGCTATTCCAGTTTCTCTGTTATGACAGTCGATCCCCAAATTCAGGGTCCTTTCCCATCCATCTTTGAGTTCAACATGCCTGCAAACATTTCTAAGAGCATCTTGGGTTTGGGATTCATCATATGACAGGCAGGGTAGCCAGAAACTCCTCCAGCAGGAGGCTGGGCCGCACTTTGTCTCTTGATTGGCTTCATGTACGGAGGACTATCACTGTCCTCTTTTGCCAGTGCAAAAGACTAGACTAGAAATGCTACGTATGAGCTTTGTCCTAACAGAATTGGCATCAACGGACACACCTGAACGGGGAATTGCAGAGAGCTGCTCACAGGCACTTGTCAGCTCGATTGCTAACATTGAGTCTGGTAATACGATTTCATTTAATTCAGAAACGGTATTGGCCACACTTAGAAGCAGAGGGAACAATGGGGAACTCAGCGATCTTAAGGCCAGAGCTGTGCAGTGACACATTGCATAAACAAAGTGTAAACATACTTGCCTTTCACCAGGGTTCTGGATTGCAGAGGGACACAAATCCGCAGGAAGTTCTCTCATGGTTCTAAGAGATTGGAACACAGCAAGTGATATAAAGGGGTCAGCAAGGGAAAGGTGGGTTTAGTTAACGACGGCTCCCAAGGATCTTCATCATGATGCATCTGTCTTTCTTCTCTCTCGATTTCCATCCCTCACTCCTTTTCATTTTGTGTCTTTCACAAGCCCTCAATGAGGCATCTTGAAATCCTCAAACAAATCCAGTTTTACAAACAAACCAGTTTTGAGCCAATTAAGATGATCTTGAGGTGGAAATTAGCAAAAAACATTAGACATCATTCAGACAAAGAAGGTCATAGATCAAATTAAATAGGGCAATTGGGTATACAGTTTATTATTTAGTCTAGTGAGAAGCAAACATTTATTTACGTGGGAATGATCAGAATTATGCTCTTCTTCTGGAGGTAGAAAATAAATATAGTAACTTTAGAGAGCATGGCTAAAATAGATCTTTACTGTTAAGCTTAATGCTAATTGATCCTCTATAGTTAGAGATTATAGGGACTATGAAAGATAAAAGACAACTAACTCAGAGAGTTTATCATTACCATTAGGAGTTCATTACTAAGTTTGAAGAGGTTGAAATACTCTGAATCAGAACAATAATTCATCAATAACTGTTTTGAACTAAGCAGACAAATGACACATCAGGGGAGGGTTTGAATGAGAAGTAATTGTGCTATAAATTTTTGCCTTACTGCCTTTAGAAGAGAATACTATTGTTCTCTTTAGGAGGGAAAGCCAATTCATTCATGCTAAAGTAACCATCAAACTGCTTATGGTGGTGTGCACCTGTAATCCCAGCAGCTCAGCAGGCTGAGGCAGGAGGATCACAAGATCAAAGCCAGACTCAGCAACTTGGTGAGTCCCTAAGCAACTTAACAAGACCCTGTCTCAAAATAAATCATAAATGCATATAAACTGACAATGGTATGCATTCGATCTTAAACCATAGTTTTCCCAATATTGCCCACTCCCCAGTCTCTTGGTTCTTCTATATTCCACCCCCATAAGACATATAAATGTCTTATACACATAATTGTAAATTTTTCAGAATTAAATGATGGTATAAGTATCAAAAAAAATACAAAAAAAAAAAGTTTGCTGGACTGCGTCATTAAAATTTGCATAGAATTTCATATATAACTTTTTGCTTTTGCTTTTCTTAAGACGAGAGTAATAATTGTTAAAACTATAAAATAAAATTTTGGAGGCAAATTTATAAATAATAAAAAGCGTTGGGGATATTGCTCAGTGGTTAAGCACCTTTGGGTTCAATCCCTGGTAACAAAAATAAATAAATTTATTAAATTAAGTAAGGTAGTCATCGGGGAAACATGCATGTTATCTCTCGTGATACTGACTCATTGGACAATTGGAGCTCATGTTCCAAGGACAGAGAGTAATTTCCTGGGGCAATGGTACACTCAAACAAAATAGGTCACAGATATGAATAGCAACAGAGGCAGTCACAAAAATTCAGAGTCAGCTTAGAGACTGTGTGAAACCAATTTCTATCTCAGGAGAGAGTTTTGTTTTCATTAATAGACAAATATTTCCAAACAAATGAAAGAATGAAATGAGATGAATGTCTGAGGACTTAGCAAAGATGTGGAAAGCTTGCCTCCCAGTACTTAGGACATCAGCAGAACGGTACAAAGCAATCAGCAGAAGGTGTGCGCTAATGGCTAATTTGTATACTCTTCCTGGTTTAAAAAAACTGATTTTTCTTCTGCAAACCAGCTTAGCATTTGACATCATTCTGAGTTGCTGTACCTGTGCTGCTGACCACAGCTTTGATACAATGCCTCTTTACTCCTTGCAGCAGTTCCAAGGTCACTCTGGGTCTTATCCTCCATCGTGTACACAGTGTTAGCATTCATGTACAACTGTGAGAGACCAGAGAAATAATTCTATGTCGCAGACACAGAAGAGGAGATAAACGTAAAAAATGATTTCTTAATGTCTTCCTGTTCTTGCCTCTACGTTGATTCTCTCTTGCATGTAACTTATTAAGTATTGCCTATACTCTGATTGTCTTACATTTCCTGTTTCTTGTTCAGAGGTAACAGCATCTTATGTAGGGTCACGGATAGGATCTGAATTTATCCAGATGTTCTACAGCTCAAGACATTTTGAAGCAAAGATCATGCTTGTTCTTCCTATGGGTTCTTGTCCCTCATTTTCCCCTCACTCTTTTAAAATTTCTCTTTGAGAGTTAGACTGGTGCTCTCTTCTCTTTTTTAACATGGGAGGACTACGAAGTAAATGAGAAAGTTGATATGAAAATCCGGATTCAGATAACAGGAACCAAATTATTAGTCTTGGCATCTCTTAGGGAAAGTCAGAGGCTAAAGCTATCAACCAACGTGCCGCGATTGATAAACATGTTCTTACCTGCAGATGAAGCCCACATTGTCAATGCCTTTCCTGCCCTCCCCCGCCACTTTATAAAGTTGAGTCACTGTGAAAGTGTTTTTGGGACCACCTATGTGGGTATGTGCCATATGAAACACAGATCCGACCCCAGGACCAGCGAAATTGACCTAAATCGTTCTTGAGGTTGGGTTCACTGGCTTGGTTTAAATATAAATAGGTCAAAATTCTATATTGTGTTCCTAAACAAGTGGCTACTTTACCCTGAGCATCAGATCAATAGGAGGTCAATGAATTCTACCTGGTGCCGCCTACAACCCTGTTGTCTACCATGGCATTTTCTTTCAAAGATCTGAACAAAGAAATGCAAAGAATAGAGACAAGAATGTCATCCAGGTTGACCAGAACACTGAGCTGCAAACAATTCTTTAAATATTTTTCAGCCTATGTTAAAATCCTCTATTTTTGGTCAAAAGTTTTAGAATACCATTTAGATTTAGATTCACACGTGTAAGATAAGTTGAGCATGAATTTAATATAAATCATTCAGAATTAGATGTGGTGAATTAGAAATAAGTTTCAGAGGGGAAACGGGATCTGAGTTTGAATCCAGACTTCCTTTCCTTCAGTGACCACTGGACCTTGGACAAGTCTTCAGGGCTTAAGTTTCACATCAGTACACTGAGGAATGTGTTAAATACTCCCAACTCACAGTAACTTCTGAATGAAGGGTAGGGAGGCAAGAGAGCAAAACAGAAGAAAGAATTCAAACCTTGTTGGATTCTACGGAAGGAGAGGTGTAGTAAGAACTCAACGCAGAAAGCTTAGAATACAAGATCATAAGGAACTCGGATGATATATTGGTATAAGATGAAGTGCCAAGTAGGTCTTAGAGAGCCAAAAAACTATTATGTAAAGGAATAATATGGCACAAAATTATGACAGGGAATTGAGAAACAGGAGTTTAGAGAGAAATTAACAGAGCAGGAACACTAGGGAGGATTGTTTTGTTAGCCTAGCTGCAACGTGCTGTATTGGTATAAGAACAATATCAGGAGTGATGATGTATTGATCGCTTACATTGTGGTGGGCATCATTGTTGAGTATTTTATAGGCACTATCTTATTTAAAAAGCCAATGTGATTGGGCTGGAGTGGTGGCTCAGTGGTTGTGACACTTGCCCGGCATGCCCAAGTACAAGGGTTCAGACCCCAGTGCCTACGTACACAGCTAGGTGTCAGAGAAATGAAGGCCACGTGAAAAACGCAGTGGATATTGGTTCTCTCTCTCTCTCTCTCTTACACACACACACACACACACACTCACACACACACTGTCCTCCTCTCTTAAAAAAAAAAAAAAACCTTAAAAAAAAGCCATGTGAGAGACAGCTCAATGGAGTGGGATGGAACAGCAGGATTTATTTGGTAATACAAAAGCAAATGTAAAACTACACAAGCATGCTATAAACTTTGATTTGTACTACTAATAGAACTATACTATTAAATTTGGAGAACCAGCGAGTTGGGGAGGATTTTGGTGATAATTTGGCTACATTGAATTCGAGAGAATTTCCTTAAGGAAATACACAGGACCAGTAATTTCTAAGCTTCGCTTTAGGGGTAGCCATTGATAAAATTTACAAAAATGGGGACAAAGGAACCTGATCAAAGGACTTGGACTTGAGAGAAGATGCTCAAAGATTGGCAAAAGGAAAATTAAAAAAAAATGGAATGGAGAAGAAGAGTTAGGAAAACTACTGTGGAAAGGAGGGAGAATTGGAGTGGAGGATGGATGGAGGCAGAGAGCAGCAGCAGAGGGTTCGAGGTTTGCTTGAGGCTGGGGAATAAACAGCAGGATCAGCTGGAAGGACTAGATTGAAGCTCCTACCTGTACATTCACCAAAATACTGACACAGGACGCTGACCTTCACTAGCAGCTGAACTGCAGGTGCATTTTGATGATGCTTAATAAAAATAGCTCCAGAAGTCAGGCATTTTATAGTTCAAAATTGTTCAAAAGAGAAACCAAACCTATTTTCATTAAATATAATTAGAAATACGGAACAGACACTGGCAAGTGCCAATTCAACTACTGGCTTTATCAGGCCCTCTCTTTCTTGCTGGTATAGCTCCAGAGTTATTTAGTTTCTGTCCTCCTCTGCTAAGGTTTTGTTTCATCAGGAAGTTGGACCCATCTGCAGCTCTAGGGGAATTTTTCTAACCCACTCAAGGTGTTCCTACACCCTTTGACTAGTCATTGTTTTAGGCTTGGAGATATGACACCATATTAGCCAGAAAGACATAAATGGAAATCGGGTTGGAACCTCCTTGGGAAGTCTCTGTTTAAAGAAAAGAAATGCGAAAAAAAATATGTGTATATATGACTTTGCTCTTCTCAGACCTGGAAGAGATGCCAGGAACTTCTGCAGCTACTTTGTAACCAAGAGGGAAGCAGAGCGTGACTATAAATGGATAAATGGCTGACCAGAGAGACAGAAAGAACTCCAGTCCACAACACTGTTATTGAGCTATTCAACATGCCAGGCCCCATCTTTGGAGTTTTACTTTTATTAAGCTGTCAGAATTTTCTACTTGTTGTAGCCGAATGAAGTATATTATAATAATGTGAGGATTATTACCTGGCATTTTGTCATTCACTCTTAATTTTCTATTTTTATCTCTTAGTCAGCACTTTGTATTCTATTCCAGTGGAATTCTTTTTATAGAAAACACAACTGCACTATACGATTCCAGTTTCAAATCTCTGCTTGTGCAATTAGGGTTACTATTGAGTTTTTAGTGGAGTAGGTTGAGTGGTGGATGTGGGGGTAAGGAGAGTGCAAGAAGAAAGGAACAGTCTATTATTTCTCAATTTTCCTCTCCTTAGTTGTGGAAGACATTTAAAAGCCACTGTGTATAACATTATTTCAGGGGAAATACATAAAATCTGAAATCTTTATATAAATTTCTCAAGCCTTTGTTTTTATTCCCATTTTATAGCTTTTTCTTTTTTTTATCATCCCAGGCATGGCTCTTACATTAACCTGCACAAGCAAAGCCCCATTGTTCAACTGACTCTCTAATGAGAAAGAATATGACTATGTGGGGATTGAAATCTGTACATTTTATGTGGAGGTTTATAGACTATTACTTTTAATTGAAATTTAAAGTTCGTCTTTAGAGTTAAGGTGAAAGCAGAAAATCACACACGATGTCACTCTTGGACAGAATTGACTGAAAAGGAGACCCAGACCTTGACAAAGGGTAGCACTTACCTGTCAGAGGAAAGGGAGTGCTGGCGTTGTCCTCAAAGGTTAAATTCGACTGAAGTGAGGCGTCTACGAAGAGGCATCTGCTGCAGGTATGGACTTCAAATTATTGGAAATTTTTTCAAGAGCTGAAAAAGGAAGTTGAGAAGGACAATATTAGAGCTGGCCCAGGTGACAGAAGCAATGTCTGTGTAGGGATCAAGTTTGCTAATCATTTCCCCCCAACTCCAGAACCCTGCTAGGCTGTCCACGCTGTCAACCAGAAAGGACATGAAATGTTTATTCTGATCATTTTAACAAGTTCCTTGGATAGAATTTATGGTAACAGAGCTTAACAAGCAATATTTTTACTTAAGACTGCTCTGAAATCTGTGAAATGTTCTCACTCTACCCCATGCACTCACAGTGGGGCAATATTGCCCCCAAGGGGGTGAAAAATCAGATCTTGGGAGGAAGCTGGAAAAAATATTAGATATTATATAAGGAGTGAGCCATACAGTAGTATATCTGTGGTATTTATGTTTTATGGGGGAGGAAGAGAGTAGACAAAAATTTTAAAAGCTGGGGGAAGATCGTGAATTTTAAAATGTATCTACCAAGGGGTTTATTTACTATACAAAAAGAAAAAAATATCAGCTGTTAGATGGGCACTGACATCCGGAACCATGTCAGTGCCCAAGGGCACTTTGTACAGAGTTGGCTTTGGCAGAAACTTGCAAAATCTCATTAGTTTGACAGCGGATGTGAATGGGACTTTTCTATTATTCCATAACTGCAGCTAAAGGTTTAAGGTAAAAAATAACACCCCAGGACCTCCACAAAGCTGTCTCGGGCAGGGAAGATACAGCCAGTTAGGGCTCCAGTTAGTGCTGCCACATCCTCCTACCTGCCAACCTCACAGGATCCAGTATGCAGGGGAGATGGTGAATTCCAAGACAGCATACTAGGGCGCTCACCTAAGAGGGGAGCCAGGGAGGGAGCCCTCAGGGAGACCATTGTGGGGGCAAGGAACATCAGAAAGGCTGTTACCTCGCTTCCTATCGGGATGTCAACATGGACCTATTTGAGCTGGTGGAAAAAGAAAGGAGACAGAAAAAGAGAGAGGATCAGAAGAGGAGAAGGAGGAGGAAGAGCTGCAGAGGAAAAGCCCCTCTGACTCCTTGCCTTATACCAAGGAACTAAGAAATAGGAAGAGGAAAGTCAGAGATTGGCAAAATATAAACCCTTCCCTTCCAAGCAGAGGCGAGGACGTGGGCTCTAAATGGAATCTGTGAATGAAGTTGGAAGCTGCCTAGCCTGACCAGCCTCCTTAGTAGCTGAGCTTTCGCAGCCAGCTCAGGGCTCTGCTGCAGAGTCAGCGATGGGGGAGTTCACAGGACCAGGTTGTGTAGCCAGAGAAGAAAGCACCAGAACCAGCCCTTTACCCGCTCCTCTCCTAACATCCTACTCTAAAATGCAGTAAGCAGGCAATTTAGCGAAATCTCAGGGAGACTGAACAACATTCTTTACTCTCTATATGAACTTCTAAATTAGAAAAATTCTTTGCTAGAAATTGGGTGTTCTTTTCCATACTTTTATCGTTCCTCTTTCAACACACTTAAAGGCTTAGTTTCTGTAAATATTCTTTTATAATGATTTCCCCCCATATTAACATTCATTCGATTGCAGAGAGCCACAGGATCATTTTCCATACAGCTCATGGAATTGTTTTTCATTCTTTATAAAAGAATTTTTAATAATAATCTAATACTTTTTTTAGAGCTATAAAGGGAAAGGGAAGGGAGGGATAAGGGAGGGTAACTGGGGGGGCACTCCTGGGGATAATTACAATATCCAGAATATTTACACATTTTATACACATTTTATATTGATTTGTTAAAATCTTGTAAGTCTGTTCAAAAAATAAAAATTTAAAAAAAATATAAAAAAAAAGAATTTTTAATTTGACACATTATATTTACATATACTAGTAGGATCCATTGTGATATGTTTATATATGTACAAAATATAATTAGTTCAAAATCATTGCTGAGAATCTCCCTGTCTCTACCCTCCTCTGTCCTCCTGATCCTCATCCTCTATTCTAATGGTCTTCTTTCTGTTTTCATGAGTCTGTACCCTACGCCCTCCTCCCTCTCTAGCTTCTACATATGAGAAAAAACATAAGATACATGACTTTCTGAGTTTGGCTTATTCCGCTTAACATGACGTTCTCCATTTCCATCCATTTTCCTGCAAATGATGTAATTTTGTTCCTCTTTAGAGCTGAGTAACTCCATTGCATGTACACATGACATTTTCTTCATCTGTTGATGAGCACCCCCCGGCTGGTTCCATAACTTGGCTATTGTGAATTGTACCACTCTAAACATGGGAATGCATGCATCATTAGCGTACAAATTTCCATTCTTTTGGATAATTACTGAAGACTGGTATAGCTGAGTCATATGGTGGGTCCATTCCTACTGCATTTCATGGCAAAATTGTCACAGATATTATGCCAATTGTTTCTTTTCTTTTCTTTCTTTTGCAAAAATGTGGGGTGCAATCATTATGTGAAATTTTTTCTTAAAAAAAAAAAAAAGGTGACCGCATTACTTAACATCGTTTATTACAAAATACTGCTTGGTGCAGGGTGAAGATGCATGGAACGCTCATGAATGTACTTGAGAATCCATTCCTGAGCTTTAGGAGCGCTGTTGAGGGCGTCATTGCCCGTGCCCCTTTGTTACAGTGCTGCCCTAATGCTTCCTTCTAGCAGTTGCCAAGTTTCTGGTCTAATCCCCTACTTCCTTGGTCCACTTTGAGTTGATTTTTGTGCAGGACTAGAGGTAGGTATTTGTTGGTTTCATTCTTCTAGTATGGATATCAAGTTTTCCCAACATCATTTGTTTAAAAAACTTCTTTTCTCCCATGTTTGATTTTGATGTCTTTGTCAAGAATCAGAGGATGTATTTAACTGGGTTTGTCTCTGTCTTTTTTTCTATTCCCTTGGTCTACATGTCTGTTTTCATGCCAATACCAAGCTGATTTCTTTCCTGTGGCTCTGGTATTTTCACTTTCCTGCCATTTCAATGAATGACCTAGGAACTTTGGGTGTTTTTTGTAAATACAGTTTCTGGGTGTTATGGACTGAATCATGTCTAAAATGTGCATGCCGATGGCCCACTTGATGGTGTGACTATATTTGGGGATGGTGTGTCTATATTTGGGGATGGCATCTTGGGGGGTAATTAAAGTTAAATGAGTCATGAGAGTGGTACTTGAATCCTAGAAGACTGGCATCCCTACAGATTGAGGAAGAGGTGCTGTTATTTCTCCAAGCATTCACTGAGGAGACACCTTCTGAGGACACAGCTAGATGGTGGTGTTAGTGGGCATGCCAGGAGCTGAACACTTACCAGGAACAATCTGCTCATCTACAGGCATTTTTTTTAAGAGAGAGGGACAGTGATAAAGAGAGAGAGAGAGAGAGAGAAAGAGAGAATCAATTTTACTTAGTTTTTCATGTGGCTTTCCTTGCTCCAACACTTCATTGTGTACATGGTGCTGGGGTTTGAACCTATGTCCCTGCATATGCAAGGCAAATGCCGAAACTACTGAGCCACTGCTCCAGCCCCTCCATGGGCATCTTGATACAGTGCTTCTAGCCTGTGGAGCTGTGAAAAACATAACTTTCTGTTGTTTAAAGCTCCCAGGATGGGGTATCTTATTATTGTAGCCTGAGCAGGCTAAGGCAGGGTCCTTTCTCTGAAGACCCAGAATGACTATGACTATGGTTGAGACAGATCCCAAGACTCTGTGTGTGTGTGTGTGTGTGTGTGTGTGTGTGTGTGTGTGTTTTGTCTTTAAATAGCCAAAATGATTTTTTATGATCTGACGAATTTGAGAGGAGCTAGTTTAAGCAGAATATTTCCATTTGTACCCATTTCTTTCAGAGTTCTTTCCTCCAAACTTTAATGATGCTTCTGCATTTCAAAAATATTTATTCATTCCTTACCATTTGAGGTGGCAAGAATATAGCCAGAAATAAAAATAAGGAACAATTCCTTCCTTCCAGAATTTGACATTCTAATGGAGATAAAAATCACATAGAATAACCACATACATGTATTATTTAAGATCCAGCAGTGATTGTGGCTATAAAAGAAGAAGAAAAAAAAAAACAGAAAAGAAAGTGAGGTAGAGTGGTAGGACAGTTCTTTCTATGAGAAATCAGGAAAGTTTCCTGAGAAAGTAAGTGTTTTCCAAGAGTTGAATGAACTGAGGGAACCATGTGAAAATGGTTGAGGAAGAGAATTTCAGACAGAGGAAGCAGCAAGTGTGAAATAGCTTGACATTGCTTAGGAACCTCATTTGGGCCTCGATGGCTGGGATAAGGGGCCTGGGTGAGGAGGAGGGGGTTGGTGAGAAGATTGGAAAAAGGGGCGGGCATCAAGATAAGGAGGCTGGATAGTGTTGAACAATAAAAAAATTCTGCACAGGCCTGCAGTCTCAGCTACTTGGTAAACTGAGGCAGGAGGCTCACAAATTTGAGGCCAGCCTGGGCAATTTAGGAAGACTCTGCCTCAAAATAAAATTAAAAGGTCTGAAGATGTAGCTCAGTGATAGAGAGTTTGCCTAGCACTTACAAGATCCCAGATTCAATCCCCAGGAATGAGAAAAGAGAAAGAAAGAAAAAGAAAGAAAGAAAAAAAGAAAGAAAGAAAGAAAGAAAGAAAGAAAGAAAGAAAGAAAGAAAGAAAGAAGGAAGGAAGGAAGGAAAGAAAGAAAGAGAAAGAAGAAAGAGAGAGAGAGAAGAAAGAAAGGGAGGGAGGGAGGGAGACCCGGTCTACTTATTGGACTGTGATTGTAGATCAGTGGTAGAGTGCTTGTCTAGTCTATGCCAAGCACTGAGTTCAATCCTCAATTCCTTGAAATCAAAATTTAAAAATTCTCTATTTCAATGTGAAAAGATGCTAAGGGAGAAGAGGGAAATTTGGGAAGTCAAGTAGGAGACTCCTGCGGTTATCAGTCCAGGGCAGCTCCCTAAACACAGTCTTAATGAATTTAGCTGTGATACAATCAGTGAATGTACCAGATCTAAGAAAATCAGGAAGCAGGAACTGATGCATCGGCTATGACTGAGAGAATCTTCTAGTCAGTTTACCATCATTTGAAGTATTTTGATCTTTCTTTTTCCTCAGTAAATGGCCCTAGATCTATGGCTTCTTTTCAAGCAAATCTCTGTCTAGAGCTTGGATCTTCCAACCTGGCCTCCTGATCAACACGTGCGCCGGACAGGTTTGCTTTATATGGTGTGTTTTAGCAATAAAGAGAGAAGGTACAGCAAGCATCTCCCACCCAATTCACACAGCCACCACCAACATTCTCTAACCACCTGTTCAGCTGCAGTTAGAAAGAGCTTCATTTGCATACAATGGAAGTGGACCTTGCCTTCATCTACCTACTGCCCACAGTGGCCACCAGCCATCTCTAACACAGAATTCCCAAAAAGCTACTCTAAGTGTTCTTATTCTTTCCATAGGGCAAAATGACTGGAAGAAAATGTTCATCATGTTTCAAATTGAAGTTTTAAAGTGATGTAATTATAATCAAAGTGTTGGGTTTAATGTATCTTATGGACAAACTGAAAACCATACTGCTGAATTTAATGTTTTTAAGGAGACACCGAGGGCATGCTGACTGTCCTTTTTTCTGGCAAATACTTGATACTAGGTACAAATGCTTCCAGTGGTATCTTTTGACCATTCTATTTTTGATCCTAATCTTTGCCTTTTCTGTGGTTATGGCCCTGAGCTTCTAAATTATAGGCTCTCCTGCAGCTTCAGAAAACGAATTCAACCACTATGTGCATTAGGAAGGTGGTGTCTATAATACTCCACTAAAGGGGACCCTAGGAGCATTAAATCCCTGCTAGAAAGTGGTCACGAGTCAGGGCTGGAACCAAAGCTAGTCATTTTTCTTCACTGACAAGTTTTCATTATGTGGCTTTCCAGAACAATTTAGAAATTGATCTGCAGCGGATGGAAGCTGCGATGAATCGGGCACATACATGAACCCAAAGCATCAGGGCAAAGTCAGAGCCGGGCCGGACTCAGCTCTGAGCATGAGCCAATGGCTTCCCTGCTCTGCCCTTCCCCCACTTCCTTTTCCACAGCTGCCAACAGACTTTGAGCTCCTGAAAGGGGACTTCTCACTCTGGGGACATTCCCCAGGCCTGGAGAGGTCATGTAAACTTTTCTTCCATCATCTGTTTACTTATCTCTTGCCTAAATAGGTCAAAGGTTCACACCTCAGAGAAAACAACTCCCTAGTATGTGTCTACTGATATTAAAGAAAGGGCCTTTTGTTTCCTTCAGAATTGTAAATCTTTGAAAATCAAAGGTTGATTTAACCTGGCTGTTTAATTCTCACCTACTTGGGGTCCCTGGGATTACCTGACAGTGTGGGAGGGTGACGCTGTGCAATCCTAGGAACACTTAGGGAGGGACATATTTCTAAGACTTTTCCAGGGGACTGAGGGTGTCTGGAGACATGTTGTGACCCAACAATTAAAGGTGAAAACTGAGACATACACAGAGTTTAGCATCTGGAATGTTCTATAAAGGCCCTTGTGTTGAAGGCTTATTCCATAGTCTGCTGCACTAATAAGAGGTGGTGGAACTTCAGGAGATGAGGACTAGTGGAAGGAAGCCAGGTATGTGGGTGTATGCCCGTGAAGGGTTTTGGGGACCCTGGTCCCTCCTAGTTCTCTTTGTCTGCTTCCTGTCAACATCAGGTGTGCAGCTTCCTCCTGCAGGCAATGCTACACAATTCACTACCCTGCCACAGGTCAAAAGGTAGTGGAACCAAGAAGCCATGGAATCAAGTCTCCAATATGGTGACCCAAAATAAATCCTTTTCCTTCTTAAGTCAAGTATCTCAGGTGGTTTGTCATAGTGATGGGAAACTAGCACAGCCAAAGAAGTCCTTTTCTTGCTTGTGATAGGTATACTGTGTACCTGGATAGTTTGTGCATGTGTGGGTGTGTGTGTTATAGGATAGAAGTAGAGGTAGGGGACAAGGAATTGTCAAGAGTAAAGAAAGATTGAGACCTCAAATATAAATCTCAAACTGCCATACAAATAAGAGTTTGTCTAAACTAAAGCCTGCTACTCTTTTCTCTCATTATACCCACTTTCTATGAATCAGTAACCATCTAATTCCATGGAATTGGTGACGATGAGTCATGATGTGTCTTCTCCCCTAGTGACAATAACGACAGTGGCAATCATGTATAGAACAGCTGTCGTGGGAAGGACAGAGTGCTGGAGGCTTCTTTGATATGGTGCTGAAGAGCTTGGGTTTAGCACAATACCTTCTTACAATGTAAAATCAGCTGAATTAATGAATGGAAGAACCTTGTTCTCACATTTTCTTGGTTGAAAAGGGTGATCTTCACAAATATTAGAAGTGTCTTGGAAGTGCTTTGGAGAACCCTGTACAACAACAGTAGATCAACAGCCTTCAGAACCACAGATGGTGGACTGGAGAGCCCCAGCTCTCCAGCAGCAGCTCCAAAGTTCTGGGATCCTCAAGACACAAGGGGCTGGTGGATGCTGTGTGGAACATAGCTGAGAACCAACAGAGAGACGAAGTACCTGGGTGCAAGCTCACCTACTTTAAAACACTGGCTTGGGATCCTTCTACTCATCCTCAAGTCTTTTAAATAAACAGCTTTGTGGTATGATAATGATCCAGTGTAGCCCTTTCCATCACAGAGTCCAGAAACAAGCTTCTCTGCTGGACTCTTCAAAGTTACATGTGCAGATCAGGCAATTAATCTGACACCTTTATGGCAATTTTGCTAATAAATTGGGGGCTATGGAAGGAACTTTATTTTCTTGGCTAGTAGGAAGTATAATAAACCAAGAAAATTAATTTTAAAAAGCAAATTGATCTAGTTAAAAAGTACACCTTAATTGAGCTTTTAATATTAATATATTAAATATTCTGCTTGTGTTTATACTAGCTATTTCTTTTTAATGGAGCAAAACACTTGATGTATAAGGTCATGTTTTTGTTGTTTTTAACTTCTCCAATCAGCTATAGATCATATTCACGGTGAGTTAATTATACAGGACAAGATGGTTGTCAGTGAGATCTTTGGTGTGAGGTCTGCGGGCATCCCCAGAACCCTTTCTTGGGGATGACCAAAAGGGAGGTGGATGATGAGTTGGGAAGAGCCTCAGTGAGGCTGGCATGGACTAAAAACCCACCCAGCAAGTTTCAACTTTAGTGTAACATCATGCAAATGGCTTCAACCTAGGTCCTAGTTTCCTTCTAAAGCTAGGTCTCTCCATGGGCAGGTAAGATGCCTACAGGACAGGGCAGATTCCAAGTGACCTCACTTCAATCAGTGTGACTACTTGGAGCAATGGCAGACTTAACTGAACAGGAAGATGATGAATAAGTACTTCTTGGGAGAATGAATAAATGAATGAACGAATCCAAGGCTGTTTTGCTCTTCAAGGAAACCATCTTATATAAATATAGAATCTGATTTTAATCTTAATAGGCAGTCCATATGTCCCAGTCACATTGAAGAGTGACTATACCCCTTGGAGATTTGGGGGTAAAGAACTCAACCTGGCTGTCTCTCCTACTTAATGCCAATACCTTTGTGATATCCAATCCTGGAAACTTCCAGTAAGTTTTTCTTTCAACTCTGTTTGTAACTTTCATTTAGTTAGACTACAGAGACTCTAGATATGACTGAAGAAGACCAAAACTAAAGATTTTGGCATCAGGAAACAATATGACCAATTATGTTGTTAATCTTGATCAATTTCTGAACAATTCCACATAATGGAAATAGAAATGATACCATCTTGGAATATAAGATTATGAAACATTTGTTTAGTAGGAAACTATTATTATTTGTCTTTATTTCTAGATTAGCTTATCTGTTTAGATACCTATACCTGCCTTTTAATTAAAGAAGATTATGGCTGGTTGTTTATGTCTGAGATAAATAACATAATGTTCCTGAAACCTTTTTAGTTCCTGCCGTACACCCATGTGAATTTTATCCATGTGTACCAAAGCATTTACAAACATTCACAAAGCTAAAAACTACGAAATTGTACAGTGATCTAATAAATTGTCCTCCTTCTTATTTTTGATAACATGATCCTTTAATTGAAAAGTCAGACAAGCCAATTGGTTGACAAAATTGTCAAAACAGTCATCAAATAGGTGATGGATGTAAGATCATTTTGAAAATATATAAAACTTTTTTCAAAATGTAATACAATGCTATAATTATTAGTAGGTTTCTACTTGATTTGCAGCACTTTGGAATTGTTTTAATTACATACTATATAAGATTAGATATCTTGCTCGGTTATATTTCTGAATGATGATTATCCATCTTATGCTTAGCATTGATGTGAGTCCATGTTCAGTAATAGAAACATCTAGCTTTTGGTTCTGTGCCTATGTATGAGCAGGAAATCTTTTGGACAGGGTGTGGAAAGAGTTATGAGTGAAGCCAATAGAATGGAGGAACCAAATCTAGCTTTTTGTTTCAATATTTATTTTCACCACTATATGACAAACCAACCCTTAAGCTACAAATCAATCTCTACAAGCAGTATCTGACAGCAAAGTTTAATATTTGTATCATTACTTTCAGGCAAATTTATTTCTTTCAAAAAATTTTTGTCAGAGTCTTTCACATTTGCCTTGCTCTGTTCAATTTCAATTAGTAGTGACACTACTAATTCACTTATTCATTTACTCACTAACATATTAATCATGTCTTTGATAGAGGTAAATTACCAGAAGTTGGACTAATTTAAGACCATTTGTGCAAATAAAAGCCAGTTCCATGACTTCATATTTGAGCACAAGTTTGTCACTACTTCCTGGGTCACTTCTTCAACTGGACTTGGTGCTGAGCATGTGTGAAGGGACCCTCCCTCCACTGTAGCAGCGTGGATAAAGGGTACAAATGCAGGCATGGCCTAGATATCAAAGTTATAGCACAGCACAGAAAGAGTTAAATAAAACATGCCGTAAACCCCTGTCTATTTTAATACCTTCATATTCATAACTTTGAAAAATGAGCTTAGTGTTGTTTTTAAATGACTAGAAAATACAAAAATCTTATCTTGACTTTTCTCAATGATCTAAAAGTTTGAGAATAAAATGTAACTATCTTAGAAATACACAATACCTTAATATATCTTAACCAAAAATGTAATTGAATTATAGCATTTTATTTGTTTATTTTTTTTTTCAAAATAGAGAGAGAGGAAAGAGAGAATCAAACTTTATTTTTCTATCTGTCCTTTCTTCCTCTGATAGTTAGTTGAGTATGTGGTGCTGGGGTTTGAACCCAGACCCTCACACATTCCAGGCAAGTGCTCCAACCGCTGAGCCACTGCTCTAGCCCCCAAATTATAATATTTTAAAAATTAAATATTTGTGCTTTAGTTTCCAAATTATTTTTAATATTCAAAATCTACATCAAAATTAAAGGTAATAAAAATATATAATTACTTCTAAAATTTTTAAATGGGAGGATTTCATTGAATTTACTTTATAGAAGTTTATGAAACAACTAAATCTTAATAAGATTCTGATAAAAATGAAGCTATTTACTATTCTAGCATTCAATTGTCCACCCCATCCAATGTAAAGAATTCATGTCATGTTAGATCTAGACTTAAGTATGTATAAATTTAAGAATAATTGAATTGATTTTTATTGCAAGGTATTTTGCAGTCACTACTATAACTATTGAAATATTGGGTTAGTGCATGTGTTTTTCTAGAACTTTGAATTGGAATACTGGGAGAAATAAGAAAATAAGTACTCAGTATCACCTAAGAATACCTCATTACAGAGAAGCTTTTGCCTTCCTGCTCTCTGAAAGGATTCGATAGGTTAATGAATTTTTCTGTTCTCTTACTTAAGTACTTCCACTGCCCAAATGTCCCTGTACTGCAAAGCAGTGCCTTCTCCCACGTCAGCAGCCTCTCTCCTCATGACCACTGGAAGCCCCTGCTCATTGTTTTGAGGTGATAGAAAGAAGCATTTTCCTGAAGAGCTTGCATTGTGCCTGAGTGTCACCAGAATAGCCAGGGACAGAAGCGTCCTGTGACTTTAGTAACACTAGACTTCTTGTGTGTGTGATATTTGGGTTCATGCAAGCACACGCGTGCATGACGAAAGCCGAAGCCTGGGTGTAAGGTGTGTTATTGGATGTTGAGTCTGGAGCAGTTGGGAATCACTCTGTGGGGTTTGAGGACGAAGCCAGCATAGCTGAGGGCAAAGAATATTGATAGCAAGAAACTGATTCCTCATGCAAATACACCAAATCCAAATCCCATTGCACCTGAAGCAGGCTATTCCCCTGGGATCTTCACCTGGGGAGACGATATATCACTTTTCTATTCTTAAGCCATTTTCAAATGGAGTTCCGTCATTTGCAGCAAAGCAATGAATCACCGCTGCTTCGGCAGAACTCTAGCCACTAGGAAGTAAAGTTCCAGATCTGACTTCATTTAGTAGAAAGTGAACAGAAACCGCTGGATTTGCCCTTGTAGCCTCAGGTCTGGGTCATGTATAGGGTGATGGCTCTTTTTTGCCAACACCACCCCACCGTTTCCTCTCTGCTTTTGCCTTCTGATTTCGAAGACTTTTTCTCTGCTTGTCAAGACCACTTTGAGCAGCCCAAAGTGACTTTAACAAGGGGATCTGACCATGCAAAAAAGCGTCCAAAGACCTCTTCCAAGAAGCCCCATAGTTGCACACTGACATGCTCATTCATTACATGTGGAATTTGTTAAAAGGGATAAATACCTAATTTCATAGCCTGCTGTAGAAGACAGTATTGCATTTCTTAAATCTAAACAACCACCCATTAATGCTTAATTCTCCTGATTTGAAAATCTTTTCTAATCTCATTTTTCTTTCCGCCTCCAGCTGGGTGATTTTTTTTCCTCTGTATTTAATCATGAATATAGTATCGGTGTTGTTTGTAAGGTAATACTACCAAGAAATCTGCCTGTATTCTAATAGCTTAGTTGGAGGCTGCACATTCCTAATGATTATGCATTCATTTAAAGGTTTCGTTGTACAGTAGCAAAGTCAACTTGAAGTAAATCATAAAGTTCATTTTAGTCAGTGTATCACATAGCAAGATTTTTATAAGTACATGTTGACTTTTTGGTAAAGGCCCAAGTGCCTGATCAGTCTTCCAAGAAAGAAAAGAAAAAGAAAGAAAAGAAAAACTCACAAAAATACAGTGGGTGGAATCATGCCCTACATTAATAATCTATTTCAAAGAATACCTTCTTTCAGACTACACAAAAATATAGTGCTTACATTTTTACAAACCCACAGTTTATGTAGAAATTATTTTATGTTTAGATATCACTCACTGGTTACTGGTATCAAGCCAGGCTCAGAGCTACATAAACACCAGATTTTACACATTACACAGCACACACAACATTTTGCTTTAAGCTAGTTAGTTACTTATAAATCTACTTGCAGTTTAAGGTCCAACCCCATCCTGATAACTCTATTACCCCCCACTTTCTTTTTTTGGCCAAGAAAAGCAACAGTGGAATTTTTTTTAAAAATACACCAAAAGAAATCAAATCATACATGTGCACTTTTGTAAACTAGAAATTCCTGTTACTGTAAATCACTGCCAGATGTCACATAGCAAAATGTTCATTACTCCCCTAAATAATAGAGTTGATTAATGAGGCACATTTACATTGTGGAATCTTGGTCTCTGTCATAACTAGATGGGTTTAAGAAATTTGAAAAAAAAAATCATGCACATGGGGAAATAACTTCAACTATCATGCTTCAAAGACAAAGTAAATATTAGGCATCTTGGGCAGGATTTGGTCATCTAAGGGGTAATAACTTCCAAATGAAACTAGTCTTTCTTCTCAAAGAAAAGAAATGGTAGCTGTGTCACAAGACAGAAAAATAGATACATTCTGGTCAGTAGAGGGCTCATAACGGTGCAGTGTGGGGAATCTATTCTGGGGGACTTTGGCGGCAGTGCGTTCATTTTAATAGCAATCTGGTTGCTCTGCTCCAGATCCTCAAGGAACCAACTTGTGTGTTGATATTATTTGTTCAAAAGCCTTATTTCAGTGAAAAATGCCCCTTTTCTTTCTTTCTTTCTTTCTTTCTTTCTTTCTTTCTTTCTTTCTTTTGATGGCTATTCTTTTAATGAAATTTAGAAGAACATATTTAAAACAAAGTTTATCAATGTATACTTTACACAGTGAAATCACTTTTAGGCAGACCATTCCATGAGTTTTAACAGAAAAAACAGTATACCATCATAGTTAGTCACTACTACCATCACAATGAAGATAAAGAACACTTTCATTTGAGCCTACTCTGCTTCGTATTCATCTATTTTAATCCATCTCTAGCCACTGGCAACTACAGATCTTAAAATGCTCCCTTTCTACCGAACAGGTAGCCTTCATGGTTTTCATCCGAAAGAAACACCTCTTCGAGTGAAGTCACCAGTTTGCACATAAAGTCACCTGCCACCTGTGGCTCTCTCAAAGTGACATGCTGAGAATGTCCTCTTCCTCTGCAAGTTTGCACTGGTCCCTGGAAAGGGTAGATGTTTTCTAAAAGCTCCCTGCATGGTTTTTGCCTCACCATTTGTGTCTTATTGCAATGAGGGTAAGGGATATTAAAAAAACACACAGTGAGGAAATTTGACATTGGAAGTTTTGTTAATGAAGGTGTCCGATCATGTCGTTTACAGCTGTAGATGAAGGCTATGCCCTGAAACTTTGTTTAGACATTTTGGAACCAGTGTGGACCATGATGACTCAAAACAGCATTGAAAGCTTTTTAAAAAAGAATATAATTACCTACACACATTCATGCAATTCATTTCTTGATCAAGTATTTCTTTATTCTTAGGTACACAATTTTTCTGGGCATTGTTAACATATGTAGATATATTTTCTGGGGTGCACATACACATTGCATGTGGGTTTGTGCACACTGTTCAGTTTCTTAGCAGGCATTATTATTAGGTAATCATTAAGAACACTGAATTTCATGTCCGTCATACAAATTTGATCTGTAGATCAGTCACCAATAACTCAGGTTCCCTGGTTTTCCCTTTATTATCCCTGTCAGAGTTACTTGAAGCAAGCCATGGAAGAACAAACCCCCCAGGACTCACTCACCATGGGCATCACTAACATTAACATTAATTTTAAAGTGAAATAGGATCAATATTTGAAGTACTTTGTACTATTACCTAGAAAAATGATGCTGGCTGTCAGTTCCAAAGAATCATAGAGTTAGAAGGGCGGTTGGGATCCCCAGGAAAGACACCTTCATTTTGGAACTAGAAAACTAAAATCTGTAGAGAAGAATTTCTGCCAAAATCTCCCAAGATGTGGTGCTGAAATTAGAATCCAGGATCACTCACAGGCTCCAGAATCCTGCTGTGTGCTAGGTTTAAGCTTAGACTCTGCTGCAATTATTTGGGTTTACAACTAGAGTCAAACACCAGCTTGTTCGTACACACCAACCTAGGAAAACCGGGCCAAGCTATTGAAAGCCTGAAAACTCTGAGAGGGTGAGAGTCACACAGCATAAGCTAATTAGTAGACTCTTGGGTATTATAAAAATAAAGATGAGATAATGAATGCGGAAACAAGTTGTAAGAAAGTTTAATGTAATCATGAGGATTGATATTATGCTTTTCTATTAGAATTAATTACATTCCTGTTAACTGGAATTGGATAGCAATTTGGTGAGAAAACCTGGTATTATATGACCGTTAATCTATGGGGAAAAAAACCACCATTATTCAAAGAGAGGAAGTGGTAAGAAGTCATATCTCAGGAGCTCTTGACACCAAATTAATCACTATCCCCCCACCTTAAAAATAATTTCTGGTCTAGGATCTCTCAGCATTTAGCTAAAGTCAAGCTTACCTTCGGTTATTAATGAAATAACTGAAGCCAAGGGTATTAAAGAGATTGTTTTAGAAAAGACACTAAGCCCGGGTGAAAGTTAAAACTCAAGTCTAGTGCTGATGGGAGGAATAAACATAACCAACAGCTGAACATGGGAAGCTGAAGGCAGTTCAGGTGAAGGAGGCTAGCCTGGCATGGCTTTCTAAAACACACAGCCTTTAGCTGAAATCCATGTTTGATTTCTAAAGGTAGTTTCTACTTAGATTCTTATAAAGCAATATTTCCTTTATTACATTTATATCTGATATTCTCCATTCATTCTTCCATTCCCCTAGTTTTTAAAAATCTTCTGTCTGAAATTTAATCCTTCATTCAACAGATCTAAGAGCCATTAAGTGTGAGAAAAGGAATTGTGTTAGGAAAAACCTACTAGGTTTCTCAAAGGGAGGGTGAGAGTGTGCCCAGCTTTCAAGGGCCATTGCCAGGGTGCCACGGAGGAGCCCTGCTTCCTTTCTTCTTAAAACCAAAACATAACAAAACAACAACACAACAAAAAACAACAGCAACAACAACAATCAAAAACCTGACATCTCTGCATGATCTAGCAATGGTCCTACCTGGCTTCACATCTTAAAGGCTGAGTTCCCAGACAGAAATTCGAGAGTCATCTCTGAGGAACATGTTCAAAATGGACAAAGAAAAGATAGAAAGAGAGCAGTTGCATTTCAAGAGTGCAGCTGTCTGAGGCACAAGGATAAGAGCAAAATGGCACCCAATTGTTCTGCGGTATTTGGGATTCCTTGGACAGCCCCTTTCAACTCACTCCCATAGTTTTCCCATTAGAATTCTAACTTCTCTTTTTCTAGTGAGTTTAAGGACTCAACTGATCCTGCTGGGATGCAACATTGAGCATCTGAATCCTGCAGGTGTCCGACTACTGGCATTTTGCCGACTTCTCCATCCATCCATCTGTCCATCCATCCAAACATTCATCTCCAAAACTATTTTTTGGATTAATTAATGCATCCAGTTGCTAGAGAGTTTTGTTTTGCTTTGTTTTTAATAGGCATCCAATACTGTGGTATTACGCAGTGGAAGAATTAGAAGCTAGGTGCTGCCTCTTGAATGAATTATTCCGTCTGTCAGGTCACCATGTGTGAAATGAAAAGACAAAGGG
>PVKS010019137.1:0-38881 GCA_004027875.1 Aplodontia rufa
GGCTTGTGCATGGGGCATACCTCACCTGTGATATATATTGTCTTAATCTATTTTGTGTTGTTATAACAAAATGTCTGAGAGCAGGCAATTTACTTTAAAAATAATTTTTGTTTCAGTACAAGAGAATGAAAATCCAAGAACATGATATTGGGATCTGTTGGGTACCTAGTGAGGGGCTTTCCTGTTGCACCATAACACGACAGAGGGAGCCACATAGCAAGAGAGCAAGCTTGCCAAAGTCATGAATGCAGAGCCTCCGTGACCCAATCATACACCCAACACACCCACCTCCCAACACTGCTGCGTTAGGGACCAGGTTCCCACCACGTGAAATTGGGGGCCACATTCAAACCATAGCATACGTAAGGACACATTTCTCAAGACAGTTGTCACCTTAGTGACATCTGTTAGTGCTCACCTGCTAAAAGCTCCCGAGTTCAGATTCAGCAATCATTTCCCTGGCTCTAATTAAGCAGCTTGATCAAGAGACAATAGCCATGAGGCCTGATTCACAGTCCCTATTTGACCACTTACTAGCCATTTTGGACAAGTAACTTACATCTCTCTATGCCTCATCTGTAAAACAGAAAACTTGGGCTTCTTGCAGGAACGAAGGGAGCAAATACAAGCATGTGGGTTAGAGTCTGACCCATAGTGGCTGCTGCATGAACCTCTGTTATTGTTTTTAATTCTTACAATCATACACGTTTTCTCCTTTCATTATCATGAAATCTTATGAACCCCTGGTTACTGTCCCTATTTGATTTATGGAGACACCAGAGATGGAGAAGTTCAAATAGTTTGCCCAAACTTATACCACTAATTAGCAACAAAAGCCGGACTTGACCCTGGCTCTAGAGGCCAGTTCTTCTCATTCTCGCTCCACAGTGCCTGATCACATTGCTTTATACGTATTTGCCAAATGAGGCCTGGCATATAGTTTCATTTATATTCAGAACCCTATAAACACTATAGTGGACGCCACTGCAGGAAAGGAGTAAAGGTTTTCTGCCAGCTGGGGACATCAGCCTCGAGCCCAGGCTAAGGTTTTCTGGGTTAGGCTGGAGGCTAGAAAAACTTTTCCTGTTAGATAAGAAAAGTTATGCAATAAGTGGTCCAGAAGAGGAACAGCAAGTGGTGGGCATGGCATGGACGGAGAAGGCAGCCAGCCCACGGAATTTATGAAAGTCAACCTGCAAACATAGCTCAAAACCACCCTCTTCTCTCCCTCACCATGGCCTCCAGCCTTGCTTAAGCTTCCAGCATCTGTCACCTGACACATTCTAGAGCCTCCTTACTAACCTGCTGGCCTCTACACGGTCTCTACTCTATCCTAAGGCAACTAGGATGATTTTTCCCAAATGTAAATGGGCTGTGTCCTACTCCCCATTCTCGACCTTCTAGCGTACTCTGCTCCTCGACTTGTGATTGGATTACATCCCGATGCACCCATCGTAAACCGAGAACACTCTAAGTTGAAACACGTTTAACACTCCCAGCCTCCCAAGCAGCAAAGCTCATGCTGCCTGCCTTAAACACGCTCGGCACACCTGCATGAACCGACTGTTGGGAAAACTCATCTAACCCAAAACCAATCTTATGAAAATGTTGAATATCTCACGAAATATGTTGAATACCTGCATTAGAAAATGCTGGGCTGCCCCAGTGGCTTGGAGGTTGGAGTGTTTCTCTGACATGCGCAAGGACCCAGGTTCGAATCCTAGCACCAAATACACAACTAAGCATCTGAGAAACAAAGAACAGATGAAAAAATAAAAGTGATTCTTTCTCTCTCCCTCTCTCTTTAAAAAAAGAAAAGAAAGAATGAAAAGTAAAAAGAAAATGCAGGCAACACCATGCCTTAGAGGATGAGTTGGCATGCACCATGATCCTGAGTTCCCTTCTTCCCACTCTTCCAGGGGTGTTTAGAATCACCAGCCTTAGGCACCAGGACCAGAATCTAATACCTTGCCTAATATTTTTGCTGAACCAGGAGAGTTGCTTGAGAGCTGGCCTGAATCTGTTTCAGGTTGGGAACCAGCAATCAAGGAGCTCCTACGGTCCCATGCATGCCGTTGGATTCTCCTCTCTGGAACTGGGAAAACCACAGATTCTGGAAGCAGCATGGCTGCAGTCCTTGTAGACCTTTGCTGTTCATGTCTGTGGAAAGAACCCCCATTTGGAGACACATTATTTTCTGGACAGTTACATCCGGTGCTTTCTCCAATCAGACTTCCTGCCTCAGTTGCCTTTGACTGGCTTCATATATTGGCAAATATTCTTATGAGACAGTTTCTTTCCAGAAAATCCTCAGCCCTTTGCTCATGAAGCTTTCACTTCCTTTGCCCGTGCCTTTGGCAATTCTAGGTTTCAAATGAGTTTCCTGTGACTGCTGTCCAAATCACTACAAACTTGGTGGCTTAAAACAATAGAAATCTATTATCTCATAAGTCTGAAGTCTAAAATCAAAGGGTTTACAGGGTCATGCGTGCTCCTAAGCCTTGAGGGGAGAATCTTTTCCACCCCTTCCAGCTCCTGGTGGCTCCAGGTGTCCCTGGCTTGGGGCTGCATCACTTCAGTCTCCATCATTGCATCCTTCTCTTCTCTCTGTGTATGGTCTCCTCTTCTGTCTCCTATAAAGACACTTGTCATTGTACTTAGGACCCACCTAAACACCCTAGGATGCCTTCACCCTGAGATCCTTAACTACATCTGTAAAGATTCTTGCTTTCTTTCTTTTTCCTTTTTTAATAGAGAGGAACAGTGAGAGACAGAAACAGAGAGTCAATTTTATTTAGTTCGTCATGTGGTCTTCGCTGCTCCAGCACTTTGTTGTGTATGTGGTGCTGGGGTTTGAACTCGCATCCTTCTGCATGCCAGGCAATTGCTGTAGCCACTGAGCCACCACTCCAGCCCCTGCAAAGACCCTTTCAACAAACAAGGTCACATTTACGGCTTCTTGTACACAGACTTCTCAGCCCTCTAATATTCTCTTTACATAATTTCTTTAAAAAATATTTTCCCCAAAGTTGCCAATCAACACCCAAATTCCAGAAAGAAAGGAAAAAAAAAAAAAACCAGAACCATCATCCACAGCGATAAAGCCACCTTCTACCAAGTTGACTCTTCACTTCCGTTGATTATTGAAATTTACACGATATGATGATCTTCACGCTTCAAGTATAGATTCTTCCAACTATCTTTATAACACTAAAAATTATTGCCAGGGATTGGGTTCCTTGGAGCATCAGCTTGTTTCACAAAGAATACACCAGAGGAAAAAACCTAGTGGATCAAAAGAAGTGTGTCTCTAATTTTAATTTAGGATTAGAAAAACCCAGAAACTTCACATGCATCGATCTGCTCCATCCTATCCAGTTGTTAGCTTAATATCAAGCCAGGCATGACAGTACAAAGGTAGAAGGATGACCAAAGTGTCTCACTGCGTGCCTCAAAGCTACGGAAATTATACTGAAGATGCTTCCGAGAGCCCTTGGTTCTCGCCCCAGCTCCGACACGTACCGAGACTGGGGAAGGGTTTCTTTGCCTCTCTGAAGTTTATCCTCCCTGTCTCGAAACTGAAGTTCGGACTAGAGCAGGGTTTAGCAAGTTAGAGCCTGCGGACCAAATCTGGTCAGCCGCCTTTTTTAACAAATGTAAAGTTTTATTGGAATCACAGCCACAGCCACTCATTTACACATTGTCCACGGTTGCTGTCCTGATACAGCAGCCGAGCAGTTGTGGCAGAGGCTAAAAGGCCTACAAAACGGAAAACGTCACTATCTGGCCCTTTGTAGAATGTGTTTGCAGCGCTGGGCCAGCAATGGGCTTGCTCAGGTCCCTCAGCTGTGTCATCTTGGGACTCACCATGGATGCCTTTGGCACCACGTGGAGGACTTGGTGCTACTAAAATGGTGCGGAGTGGGCAGGGAAAGCAGGGATCCAGGGGACTTGTGACCCAGGGGATTCCCTGGGTGCCCAGCCACCTGAGAACACCCATGCTTCATGTCACTCACTGTCCAAATGACAGCAAATCCTCCCTTCCACCAGCAGAACTCTGTCTCCCCCATTCTCCTCTCTTATTTGTTAAACAAATCCTGATCTGCCTTTTTAGGCTGCTCTTGAATTTTATGGCAGCATATAATAAACATCTGACTGCTTTTATTTCTATTTAACTTTTATCTTGAATGTCTCTGCTGTTTCAAACCAAATATTTATAGCATCGCACAGCCGCCACAATTTCATTCCTCACCAATACTGTCACTCCCTCCTGCTCGTGTTCTTCAGCCCCGTGGAAAGTCTGGGGAATGTTGGGGCAAATGGTCTCTTTTGCCCTGCACAGAGATCCCAGCCTCGAGGTCCGGGTCCTGAGGCCGGCACGCAGCCACCCAGGCAGCCCCAGGCGCTCTGCTCACAGCCAGGCCATCTCCAGGAGACTCGTGGGCTTCCAGCGCTTGGCATCTTCACAGCCCTGTGCTAGGCTGGGCTTGACTGTGAGGCAGACCCCCCACGCGTCCCAGGGCCACCCTGCCTTGTGCACCGTGGAGCACTCTAGCCCCTCTGTCTGCTTTGAGGTCTCTCTTCCCCCCATTCCCCAAGTGCTTCTGTGACTGCCCAAGCCTGGGTCTCCAGCTTCTGGGTCTACCTAGGTTTCTACCAGTTTTCACACCCCAGTGCAATCCCCAGACCACTAAAGATCCTGGCTTTATCTAGGTTCTCGGTTTGTGTTGGTTAGCTTCCCAAACCATAGCAAATACCTGAGATAGTCAACCTATAAAGCTAAATGGTTTATATTGGCCCACAGCTTTATGGGTTTCAGTCAATGATGGGTTAGCCCTGTTGCATTTAGGTCTGTGACACCATTTCATCACAGAGGTGCCTGACAGCAAGAAGCTTATCATTGCCAAGAAGCAGAGAGGAAGAAGATGGGGTTGGGTTCTGCTACCCATGTCGAGGCACACCCCCATGACCTAAAGACTCCCCCTCGGTCTCCCCTCTGAAAGGTTGCACCGCCTCCTAACAGCAGCCCCTGGGGACCAAGTCTTTAACACAAGCAACTTGGGGGACATTCAAGCTCCGAACTCTTAGCAGAGTCTGCAAGATCCGCCACAGAATGCCCTTCTGAGTGGAGAACTCCAAACTGTCACAGCCCAGGGAAGGATGACACTGCACTGGGGAGCCTGGAAACCTCACTTTTCCTGTCTGAGCCTGTTTCTCACATCTATAAAATGGGAATCAGGACACTCTCTGGTTTGACTCTCAGGTTCGCCTAAGAATGCTGAGAGGGGAATGGATGTGTACACTGCAGCTCTGTGCCCCATGAAGAAGAAGGGAAAAGACACAGCCCCTTGGGCCCAGGCCTGAGTCCATCCAGGGAAAGCCAGCAAGATGTTACTCGTCTTCCTTGGGTTCTTAGGTCTCCGGGGCTGGAGGTGTCTGCTTTGGTCTCTTGGGCTGCTTTTTCTCACCTGTTCCTCCTCCACCTGCACAAATTCCACTGGGCTCTGCACATGGCTTCACATTGCTAAATCAGCCCCATCAGTCAGCCCTGGGCCTGCTCCTCACTCCTCAGGGTGTCCTTTCTCCAGGTGAGCTTGCAGGTGGACTCTTACACAGCAGAAGGCATACTCCACGGAATCCCAACCTGCTATTCCTCCCCAATGTGGCTCACTCCTGACCAAGACTGCACATCTTAGCTGCCTGGTTATCCATAGGGAGACCCCATGTGGCCCTTGGTGGGAATCTTCCACTTGCTTGTACAAAACTGAAACTTCTGATACTTTAAACCCACCCTTAGACAAGTTATGTGCAGTATCCTATATATCTATTTTTTTAAGAGAGAGAGGGACAGTGAGAGGGAGAGAAAGAGACAATCAATTTTATTTAGTTTTTCACATGGCTTTCATTACTCTGACACTTCATTGTATACATGGTGCTGGGGTTTGAACCTGTGTCCTCATGCATGCCAGGCAAGCACCGTAACTGCTGAGCTACCACTCCAGCCACAGGTTCAGCATCCTTAATCCAAAAATATGACATCTGAAATGCTCCCAAATATGAAATTTTTTTGAGCACCAATATGATAGAAAAATGGAGAAATTCCACAAATGGAAAAAATTTCACAACACAAAACACAAATGGAAAAATTCCACAATACAAAACTTTGTTTCATTCATAAAATTATTTAAAATATTCTATGAAATGTCTTTAGGTCATGTGTAGGTTTATATAAAGCATTAATGAATTGTGTGTTTAAACTCAAGTCCAATCCCCCAAGATCGGATATCATTATATATGTGAAAATATTCCAAAAATTTTAAAAGTTGTAAAATCTGAAACACATCTCATCCCAAGCATTTTGGATAAGGGATACTCAATCTGTGCTTCTGATTCTCAGCATCTGAGTGACCTCCCACAACTCTCCCTCTCCCATCTCCACCCATGGGGTCACCCTTCTCCAATACCACTAAAAGTAACTGTCCCCTCAAATTTGCATATTGAAATCCTAATCCTTAATATAACGATACCAAGAGTGGGATTTGGGGACGTGATGAGGGTGTGATGGTAGAGCTCTCATAAATGGTTATTTGGCCGGAGCAGTGCTCCTCTGGCATGCACGAGGATGAGAGTTCAAACCCCAGCACCACATACACAAGAAAGTGTCTGAGCAACGATAGCCACATAAGAAACTAAATAAAATGGATTCTCTCTTTCCCTCTCTCTCTCTCTCACTGTCCCTCTCTCTTCAAAAATAAAAATAAAAAAAGGAACCCAGAGGCCTCTTTGTATCACTTTCCACTGTGTGAAAGCACAAGGAGAAATCAGCACTCCACAACCTGAAAAAAAAAATAGGAAAAACAGAACTGTGAGAAATAAGCCCATGGTACTGTGTTAACACAACCCAAATAGGCTGAAACAGCCATCTTCCATCTGTGCCAGAGATTCACAGAAACAGGACCGAGCCAGTCTGTACAGAGGGCTCCACTGTGTGTGTTAGCCTGAAGATTTGCATTCTAAGTTATAGAGCCCAGTGTCATCCACAAGATGGGAGAAAGTTAGGTTTTTCAACCTAACTAAAAACCCAGAAGTCACTGAGTTTCAAACGCAATTTGATACAGGAATTCAAGTGATGTTATCTAAGAGAGACTGTTACTGGTAATAAACTGTGGGCAAAATATGAGTAAATGAAATTCTCATACTTTGTTGGTGGAAGATAAATTGGCACAACCCTTTAGGAAAATTGCTAGGCATTACCTACTGATGTTGAACAAGCATATACCCTATCCAAAGCATTTCCACTTTTTTTTTGTTCTGGACCCAATAGAAATGAATGCTTAGGACCACTGAAAGATCTGTATAAGATAACTCATAGAAGATTTATTTATGATAACAGCCAAAATCATTCATTAATGACAAAGCAGATAGCTAAAGTGGAATATTTCATACAAGGAAATATTATACAGTAATATAAAAGAAAATGTTACTAAAACAATATACATAATGAACGAATTATAGGGTAATATGTGACTAAGAAGTCCTGGGCACAAATAGTAGATAATTCAGATGAGTTATTTTACTTATACAAAATAAAAGAAAGCAGTTATCTTTGGGGTTTTTCTCATTTCAAGGGAACCTTCTGGAGTACTTAAATGTTCCATATCTTGGTTTGGGTGGTGGTTCACAGGTGCATAATTATAACAAACTTCTTTGAGCTGCACAATTAAGATATTTTGGCTCTTTCCTCTATGTAAATTATAGCAAAATAAAAATATCTCAAGGACAGACCCCTTCAATATGTAAAACTATAATGAAAAATAAAATCTTGACTAAAAAGTAATTTTTCAAAAGTACAATTATGAAAAGCAAAGAAAACCACGTTTTTCCACCTTTCAATTCCACGTCACTCTTGGGTGGATGGTCCTCAGGAGATGGCAGAGAGGCCACCAATAGCTCACGACTGGCATCCACTACATCCACAATGTCAGTGGAAAGAGCCTCATCTTCAGTAGCCCTAGGAGGTGACCTTCCTTGGCTTAATTTTGCCTGATCAGGCTTGAATGACAGGGCTACCCTGGAATTGGGAGTTGAGACCATATTCACTCCAACTGGATGCAGTGAGGTTGGGGAAAGCATGGGTTCCCAAAAGACAGATGGGTTGTGGATCCCTCAAGAAGGGTTCCTGGACATCTGAAAAGCACTTGCCTTGGAAGGAAAAGCAGAAAGGCAGTGCATATGAGGCACATGGGTGCATGTGTGTCTGAACAAGCGTATGTGTGTAAACATCTTCACGGACACCTCCAGTACTGTTGGGGTCCGGTAGCTACCACACCAGCTGTGCTGAAGAGACCCTTTAGGAATGAAGGACTCTAAATGTACCTGCTGAGAGCGTCTCTTCCACTGACTGTCCCCATGGTCTGCTCTCATTAAGAACGGCATCAGCTGCAAAGTGGGGCTGAGCCTCACTCCCGGAAGCTGACCCTTACAGAGACTTCTTGGCAGGCATATAAAGGCCCAACTCAGGGCACCTTTGAAATCCACTCTGCATACAGAGCCCCTTCAGGGTCAACTGACATCTTGCTGAGCTTGCATTGCAGCCTGGCTTCTCTCTACCTGCCTCCTTCCCTTTCCTACAGGCTGAGTATTAGTCTTAAACTTTCATTCAGCATAGTAATGTCCACCTCAAAGCCTGCTCCCCAACTGTGGCCTTCCCTGTGTGGACCCCTCCTTTATTCTGTGAGTGCAGCATAGGGGCTACCTATGGGGTGTTACAATGGTGTTTCTTCTACAAACTGGTGGAGTAGCCACCTAAGAGTTTGTGTTATTTTTTGCTGTCCTTTATTAAGTGGCAGAAGCCACTGACCACCTGAGGGTGGTCCCCAAATTTCCAACGATAATGTGAAGTAGCTTCAAATTGAAGAATGTGAAGACCCCCACAGTTTCTCAGTCTGTTCTCATCCTAAGAGCAAACACACAAAGCCCAAGTGCATGGCACCCTTTGGCCTGCTCAGGTAAATGGTAAGTCACATCCTCTGTCAACATCTAGCTGCCCATTCTTCACTCTCCCTCTCAAAAAAGAATTTGTAATGGGATCTGCTATTTTTTTCACCTGTCCAGCAACCATCTCACATTCTTTTGGAGAAAATGTCTCAGTTTTTATTTGGGACCCACCCCTTCTCTGCTCTAGGTCCCTGCGTTTGGGAGGAATTTGCTTTCCTCCGCTTCCTACTGCAGAGTTGGAATGTGGGTATGGGGTAAAACTCAGCCCTTCATCCTGTAAGTCACAGTGGTCACTTCAGAGATATGCATGCCACCTGGCCAAGAGGATGAGCCTAGAGTCAGGACTTTGGTAGCACCATTGAGAATAAGAAATCTTTGTGCTGTTATTTTGTGTTTTGCTTTGTGCTATTAAAACAGAACACATGAGACTGAGTAATTCATGAAGAACAGAAATTTATTTCTCAGTTTTGGAGTCTAGGAAGTCCAAGATCAAGTGTTCAGTATTGAGGGCCCTCTTGCTACATCTGCTCATGGCAGAAGAGGGAAAATCAGGAAGCCCATTCCACAGGCCATTTGCATAAGGGCCCTAATAGAAGAAGCCCCCATAGCCTAATTGCCTCTTGAAGGCTTTACCTCTAAATGCTATCACATTAAGGGGACATTCAAACATAGCAACCCTCTCTCCAGAGTGAGTTCTCAGAACACTGGAAGTTCCATGGTACTTGTGAAGCCAAGGTGAAACAGATAGAACCGAGAGATGGTGAGACCTGGAGACAGAACCCTGATAGCTTTGCTTTAGTATTTATTTATATCCAACCATACCTGCAACTATGCATAAATCCATACTTTCCACCTATGTGAGCTGATAAATTTCTTTTTATTCCCTTAAGCCAATTTGAATTAAATTTTTGTCACTTGCATATGAAAGGGTCCCAATTGTTACAGAATTTCTGAATGTAAGTGATGAGAGGAACTTGGAATTGTTCCAATCATAAATATGAAAGGAAATAATTTGTGCCCACTGAAATCTATAACAAAGCTTACACTTCAAACTTGCAATTGAGAGCCCTGCTCGCTAGGACAAAGTATGCAGTCACTACTCCCAATGTCTCCTTAATTCCCTTGGGTCACAGCCTGTACCCTCTATTCTCTGTCTGCATTCCTTAACCCACCCTTGATCATCGTTAGACTGTAAGACAGGGGTCAGCAAAATACAGCCCACAGGCAAAATCTGGCCTGCCACCTGTTTTGATATGGCTTGTGAGCTAAGAAAGTTTTTTTACATTTTTAAATGGTTGGGGTAAAAATTAATATTTTGTAGCATGTAAAAATTACATTAAATCCAGTGTCCATAAATAAAGTTTTATTGGAACACAGCCATGCTCTTTATTTATGTATTGTCTGTGGTTGCTTTCACACTATAACAGCAAAGTTGAATAGTTGTGACAGAGAGTGTATGGCCCACAAAGTCTACAATATTTACTCTCTAGCCCTTTGCAGGAAACATGTGCCCACCCTCACTGAAAGTCACTGGAGATGTGGCCTTCACAGCTTAGTATCTAGCTTTGGGACCCTGAATTGCCAGCAATGAAAAGTACTTCTCTTCAAATAATTTACATAGTTCTCCAAATTTTAGACAGCAAGCATCTTAGGATACAGATATATTTTTCTTTTTTTGCAAGGGATGGGTATACCCTTCCCTTGAACCCAGGTGTACTTAAATGTGAAGCCACATCCCCAACCCTTTTTATTTTCTTTTTTAAAATTTGAGACAGGATCTCACTAAGTTACCTAGGGCCTCATGAAATTGCTGAGGCTGGCTTTAAACTTGCAATCCTCCTATCTCAGCCTCCTGAGTTGTGGGAGTACTGGCATGGGCCCTCATGCATTTTTTCAATTTGTTTGCAAAACCTAACTTTGAGCCAAATGTGCAATATTCCTGTAATAATGCTTTGCTAAGTGAAAACAACAAAAAAAAAAAAAACGAAAGGTTACATTAGGTCACTGATCATTTTAAATCAAAGGCAAAAATAATTGCAGAAAATGTGAAATTGTCTTTTTTTTAATGAGCTCCATCATGGAATGTGAGCTGAGAAGGACTGATGTCCACATTGCTGTGTGCTCACTCTCATTCTGACTTGTAGGGAGATGCTTTAGTTCCAGCCCCAGAATGCGAGGCAGGGAAATTCTTTATGCATTACCTTCTTTGTCTTTAGGACGGGGCCATGAGAGTTTACCTCCTGGGAGTTATGAGAATTAAATAAGTTAGCACTCTACATAAGTTCTCAGGAGTATTAGCTTTTCTTATCATCTTTCATTCCTTGTGTATGGAAATCATGTGAATGAGTTTTATTTGCTCTGATTTTTTTTTTTTTTGGTACTCTACTATCATAGAGTAATCTACAATCTACAATCTACTGAGTGACTCAGTGACCCCAGTAAGATGGCTATGTTGCATCAGATAGAATTCACTTTCCTGTCTGGAATATAAGACAGAAATAATGAGGTATCTGTGCTCTATGATCCACAGTCATCGCATCCTCTAAGACTGAGCCATCCCTCAGGTACCAAATGGGCTTCCTGTTCCACCTGGTCACCAGTGCTACTTAAGATTCCCATAGATCTCCACGTTGTTAAATCTAACACTCCATTTCCTGTCTGTATCCTCCTAGACTCTCAACAGCATTTGGAAGAACCAATTTCACAGCCCTTCTAAAGGCTTATTCTTCATGTAACTTAGAGGACAGACCTCACCTGCACTTCCCCTTGCACTGGTCAATCCTAACTTTCTTTTCTGCCTCTTTTTCTTTCTCTTCCCAACATCTTCACACTGTAGGGCACTCTCTCCTATTTTTATATATGCACAACCTTAGTCACCTCCCACCACCCACTAGATTTCACATGCTAAAATTTCCAAATTTCTAAATTTGTGATCCATTCTAAATGCCAGACTTTTCTGACCCACCTGGCCTACTTCCTGGGCATCTTAGACTCACCATGTGTGAAATCTAACTCTCAATTTCTTTTCTCAAAACTTGATCTTTTCTCAGTCTTCCCCAGATTAGCAAATGACCCTGTGTGTGCGCTTGAGATAAAAAGAGGACTTGAGGATTTATGTCTTAATCAATGTTCCATCTCCATGAAAAATACTAAGACTCTCAACTCCTAAGGAAAGGTTTATTTTGAGCCAGTTTCAGGGGTTTCAGTCAGTTGTCATTTGGTCCAGTTGTTTTTGGGCCTGTGGTGAGGTGATGCATCGTGGGGGGAAGCACATGGAGAAGCCAAGGTCACAATGTCCCCTTCAAGGCACAATCCTAGTGACTGCACTTCCATTCAACCCCATCTCCTAAAAGTCACACCTCCTCCCAACAGCACCACAGGCTGGTGAACAATCCTTTAGTACATGGCCTTTGGGGGACATTTCCTATCCAAAATATAACAAAGGATGGCTCTAAAGGGTCAAATCTCAATAGCCTCATGAATGCCACGGTATACTCTCCTGCTGTGCTCTCATTACCACTCATTACTGGGGATCAAATGCAGGTCCTTGCACATTCAGGGCAAGTGCTCTACCACTGAGCCACCTCTCCAGCCTACAAATTAATTTGATGAAGTATGAGTTTATTCTTCTGTGGATTGTGCTTGGATGTTGTATCTAAGATATTTTTTGTTTAATCCAAGATAACAAAGAGTTTCTCCCATTCGTTCTTCTAAAAACTTTACATTTTTACATTTTATATGGATTTCTATGCTTCATTTTGGGCTAATTTGTCAGATAGAGGTACAGAGGTACAGAATATGGATATGCATACACGTATGCATGGATGTAAATACAGACTCGTTTATAATTCCTCTGTCTCCCCCACGAAGAAGCAAATGCCCTGACAGCAGGAAATTCATGCCATGTCCTGAGAAACCATGAAGAGCAGAAATAGTAAATAGATAATATGCCTTGAAGACTCTCTAACCTGCAAGGATAAGAGTGCACCCTGGGTCTACAGAGTTATGATGCTCCCAGAGACACAAAAGAAGTAGGAATGAAACTTGGAACTCGAGCCAGAGTATTTTTAAAACACCTCTGAGGCCAAGGCAATGTATTGCCACATATGCCCTGTTCTTACTCCATTCTGAAACTGATAGACTGAAAGATGATGGGAGATAGAGATGAAGATAGATGGATAGATGATAGACAGGTAGATAGCATGTAGATAGATAGATATAATTAAATGTGTTCAAAGAACAGACATCTAATTGGATATTTATTTTTATTGTGACAAATGATCATGCTTATTTTCCAAGAATTTTATGTCACAACAGCTTGTTATGGTGTCAGGGAGATACCTTCAGATTATCAGAACTTGTCTGAAAGGTATGGGAAGAAAGTGTCTGTGTTCCTTCTCATGATCAGCAAGTATTATTGTCACCATGTGGGAAGTCCCTGCTCTGCTCTGGTACAACAAGGTACCACGTACAATGCCTGAACTCAAGGAGCATAGTCTACTGAGCATCCAGATTGGAAAGGAAGAAGCAACTCTGTCTCTATTCACAGATGACAAGATCATTTATATGGAAAATCTGATGGAATCTACAAAAAAAACTAATAGAACTAATAATTTCAATAAGACTACAGAAGACAAAGGCACTATAAAAGGGAGACCTGTGCTTCTACATACTGGCAATGAATGATGGAAACAGTAATTAAAGAACATCATTTAAAATAACACAAAAGTATAAATACTCAGGGATAGCACTGACAATAGTTGTGGAAATCTAACACCCTGACAATAAAATATTATGAGAGAAGTGAAAGATACACATCAATGGAGAGAGACAGACTTTGTTCATGGGCTAGAGGACATTATCTATTCAGATGCCAAGTCTCCTAAAATAAATTTAATAATACCATGGTCAAATCAAAATCTTAGCAAAATGTGCTTGGAAATTAACAAGCTAATTGCAAAATTCATACAGAAATGCAAAGGACGTGGACTAGACAAACACTTCTAGAAAAGAAGAAAGCCAGAAAGTGAATACTACCTGATTTTAAGAAGCATTAAAAAGCTACAGAAATCAAAATGACATGGTATTGTCACCAAGACAGATACATAGATGAGTAGGACAGAGTCCAGAAATAAAGCTATGCACATAAATAGACAATTTTATTTTGCAAAGGAGCAAAAGCAAAGAATAGAGGAAGAATAACCTTCGAGAAATGGAAATAGAACAGTTGTATATTCATATGCAAGGAAATGAACTTGGATCCACATCTCATACCACATGACAAATTAGCCCAAAATGAAGCATAGAAATCCATATAAAATGTAAAAATATAAAGTTTTTAGAAGAACGAATGGGAGAAACTCTTTGTTATCTTGGATTAAACAAAAAATATCTTAGATACAACACCCAAGCACAATCCACAGAAGAATAAACTCATACTTCATCAAATTAATTTGTAGGCTGGAGAGGTGGCTCAGTGGTAGAGCTCTTGCCCTGAATGTGTGAGGACCTGCGTTTGATCCCCAGCATCACATATGTAAGTAAGTGGAGGAAAAACAAACACCGGATGAAAAAATAAAAATTCTCACACACACACTCTTTCTCTTTAAAAAAGTAATTTGTGCTCTTCAAAACACACACTGTGTGCTGGAGCGGTGGCTCTGCGGTTATGGCTCTTGCCTGGCAGGCGCCAGGACCCAGGTTCAGACCCCAGCACCACTACACAATGAAGTGTCCAAGCAATGACAGTCACATGCAAAACTAAATAAAAATGGATTCTATCTCTCTCTCTATCTCTCTCTCTCTCACTGTCCCCTTTGTTTAAAACAACAACAGCAAAACACACACACTTAAAACAATTAAAAGAAAATCCACAGGCTGATATAAAATTTTTGCAAATTACATATCTGATAAAGGAGTATATACAGAACTCTCAGAACTAAAAAAATGATAGAACATTTAATAGACAATTGACCAAAGAGGACTGCACATGAAAAGATACCCCACACCATTAGTCATTAGATAAGTTCAAGTTTAAACCACAAGATATTACTACATATCTACTGTACTGACCAAAAAGAAAAAAAAAAGAGGAGAACAACCATACCCAACTGTGGAGGAACTGGAATGATAATATTTAACTACAATTTAAAATAGCTTAGAATTTTCTGGAAATGTTACGCATACAGCTATCATATGATCCACACATTCCACTTGTAGGTATTAACCAAAAGAAAATGAAATATCTGTTCACACCAAGATGTGTATATGAACTTCCATAGCAGTTTTATCAATAACAGCCACAAATTGGGAAAAAAGTCATATGCCCACTAACAGATGGACAGATGAAGAAAGTATGGTAAATTTCACACAATGAGATGCTACCCTAAGAAAATAAAAATGAATCATTGAAATATCTAACAGCATGAATGAATCTTAAAATGATTGTGCTGAGTGAAAAAAGCCAGTCAACCAGTATGAGTCTCTCTATATAAAACTCTAGATAATGCAATTTAATATATAGTGACAGAAAGTAGGGATCAGTGTTTGCCTGGGAATGGAGGAAGAGAGAGAAGTGGGAGGGCTCAGTTACCAACAAGCAACTTTTGTAGGAGATGAGGAGTTCTTCTGTTTTCTGTAGTGATGATCTCATAGTGTATACAGATGTTGAAACTTATCAGATAAAATGCTCCATTTTAAGTATATGCACCCTTGATCTGGACACCCATCTCTTCCTGCCCTTGAACATCAGAACTCCTGGTTCTCTGTCCTTGGACTTGTACTAACTTACACCATTGGCTTTCACCAAATCATCTGCTTCCGATGCAGCAGATGGCATGACTTAACCTCTATAACCATGCAAGTCCATTTCCTTAAGAAATCTCCTCCTATATACATATACCTATGTATCCATCATGCGATCAATCAACAAATTTTTATTTCCTGCTGATGCTGTTTATCTGAGAACCCTAATATAGAAACTGAGACTAATGTCACTGTGCTCTTTACTTTACTGTGACAAATGCCACTTCAGTCACCTTTTTTTTTTTCCTGCTCAAAGAAGAAGATTCTGGGAAATGAATGGGAAAAACAGTACATGCTCTAAATCTTTGGCTTGGGTGGCCCTCAAGTTCTCTTGCTATACCATCAGAAAGACCTCCATGAACTTATGTATCCACATTCCCTGCAGCAGCCAAACGCACCATGACTTGATCAGGTTCCACTTCCAGACTCAACAGCCCCCAGGGCACAAGTGTATCCACTAAGAGGCTGATCTGGGAAGAACCATGACTTCCTGGTGGGACAAGACGCAGCCACGGGCACAATGCCCACACTGCTCCACTGTGTTAGTGGGACTCAGGATGCTGCCGAACGCCTCTGCACCTCATTCCTTACCTGTGTGTGGCATCTACATGGTAGACCATTCCTTATTCTAATTTCTGGACTTCAGGAGAGGAATGAGTAGAATCATGAGAACACTTATTCTTTGGGAATGATAAAATGGTTTGTCAATGTGAAGGGTGTTCACCGAAGGAGCACATTGTTCCCAGGCATGGCCAACTGTTGTAGAGGCTCTGGTGGCCCCTGCTGGATACCCTGGCCAGGCTGGTGGCTGCCCCCATGAGATGCACCCCTGCACCCTTCTTTGCAATATCTCCTCCCCTACTTAGGGAAGGATCCCATTCATGAAGGGTGACGAAGGCCTGATGACATCCCTGAAAACAGGATATCTCTATGGTATTATTCAGCTTTCAGAACTATCTGTGGGATCCGACTGAGGCTCAACTCTCACCAGGTCCACAGCTTTACCTGGCTTCTTCCTAAGGCACAACTTCACACTGTCTTGGAGACCAGGCCTTTGATAAATCACTGACGTAAAGCTCTGGACAGTGTGCTTCTGAGGAACTCCAGCTAAGAACCCCAAACTCTGTCCTCTTAATGACAGTTCTAATGGTTTTTTCCATAAACCCTCCTGCTCAGACCCACCCAGGCGAGTTCACTGTCTCTTTTCCTGCCTTGGAATACTGGCCCAGGGACCTGGTTTACTCCTGGATGCTTCCTTTGTTCACACTCTTTTTTCAAAAAACATTCTCAATAGCTTTAATTTAATCAAAACATTCTTGACTGAGATCATTAAAGCCTCTGAGAGAGGCATTTAATTCTAAATTCACCATATCCACGGCGTAGCAGTTGAGTAACTGAAAAATCAACTTTATGTCATAATAGTTTGTTAGAATGTTTGTTTACTCTTCATCTGAGACACGCTAATTAAAACAAGAGGCCTTCAGAAGCAATCCAGTTAGCAAATAGGATGGGTTAATAGATAAGGATTGGCTGGTAATTACAGGGAAGTCCATATCCCCACCCACATGGGTGGGTTTCAGAGAGAGGCTGAGGAAGTCCCATTGGGCCTTGGCTGTTCACTGGGATTCTACAAAATGCATTTCTTTGTTCATCTTCTCCCTCACCAATGAGCCTTACGAACATCTCTGAAAAACATTCATCTTTGTTGGTTCTCATCTGTCACCAGATCTTCTTGAACCCATCTTGAAAGGAAATGATTAAGGACTTTCATGAATCTATTTTGCTAGGGTAGAGCTATTTCACTTTCCCACAGGACTGGGTAGAAGTGTGTGATCCCCACTCCTGATAGCACTGGCTCCTCTTTCACTAAGCAGGGTTGTCCTGGAAGGTCCCTCACTAATAGCTGGCTCTCTGTCAAGCTGCAGGACTGGGCCAGCCTTCTCACCTTCTGGTAGATGCAACCAGTGCTTACAGAGAGCTGAGGGACACTTCCAAACACACACACCTGAAGATCTGAGATGCACCTGCCAAAGTAGAGAGCAGTAGGCCCCTGTGCTGATAGTGACCCTTTCCGATGTGACTTTCCACCCATCTGGCCATGTCTGCCTGTAGGCATAATTTCACATCCACAAACAATTTTCTCCTTACTTCTCTTCCTCAAAAGTCCATGGCCAGTTACCCTCCTCTAATACTGTGCTCTTTCTTCCCTTGAGAGCCCTGAGTGTTCATGCCCTTCTTCACCCTCAGTGTGAACCTCAGGTCCCTGCCCTTCCTCACCCCTGGCTCAGGGTGTGGACTCCTCACCTTCCATCCAAGATGGCAGAATGTGGACTCCTCACCTTCCATGCAAGATGGCAGAATGAGAAGAAATCGTGGAGACTTCACTTGTAAGAAAGGAAACTGAGGCAGAAAGATACGACTGGAGTACTTCACGTGGCTGGTTGGAAGGCCTAAGCCAAGATCATGTGTTATTTTCAATGTCTAACCCACATTAAGATGTAAATAATCATGGGCTGATTCCAACCATATTATTCGTCTCTTTAGCCTTGTGTTTTCTGGGTTCTTTTTATGCAGTTTCAGCCTTCTAGACACTAAAAGACTAATATAGCAAAATGTTCTGATATCACCTGATAAAATGTGAATTATGAACATATAAAATATGGTGATAAAAGCATTAAGAAAGTCTCTGCTTAATGTGAAATTTGCAAATATGTGAAAATCAAAATTAGCCTCACTGTGGACATGTTCGTCTTGAATCAGGCACATTTTGTAGATGAGATCTTTGAGGAGGTCTTATGAATCATTGCAGCTGAGGTGGACAAGGATCTCAAGGGGTTCTTTAAGGACATAGATGGCATTTTCTATGCCTCTGTCTCCTATAGGCTGGCATGAAGGGCAGGAGTTTGGTAGATGTTGGGCATGGAAGGTGTAAATGAATGGCTGCTCCCATCTGAGGGCCTGCAGCTTCCCATCCCAGAGCTGACCCTAAACAGAGCCCTGATACCTCTCCATGACCCTCTGAACCTCTGCTGGAGAGACCAGGGTCCAAAGGGTTAATATGATTCCTATTTCCCAGATGAAGAAACTGAGACTCCAAAAGGTGAAAGGTTAGCTCCCATAATTGTTCTCTAAGTGCTGGAGCTGGGTTTGGAAACCATTTGATCCCAGACCATCTCTAACTTCCCCTCCCATGGTCTCCCCAGGTTCCTGGTGAAACAGAGCTGTGGTTGCCTGGTCTTCAAAGAAACTGGGTACACCAGGCAGCTCAATCTGCGGGGAGCTCTCAGGACACTCCTGAGATTTGCTTCTATCTGACTGAAGGCCAGAATAACCACTATCATCTCATGCCTTATGGCACTAAGCCCAGGCCCTTCTGATGGACAGATGGCCCTTGGCCACTTGCCAGGTGCCAACTACACTTCTGACTCACCCAAGTTGGCTCCCCATACCTGTTTATTTCAGAGTCTTCACCTTTGATCACCCCATCTCTTGTGACAGGAGCTCCTCAATCCTCCTGTACCACAGCCCCATTCCTTTTTTCTCAGTCAAATTCAGACTCCATCTCCCATTTGACCCTGCCAGTCTCTTCTTTCTGGTCTTCCACATTGGTCTTTGACAACATATATAAACAATATCAATGAGGAAAATGGATTTTGAATAATTCCACAGGGATGATGAGAGCAAAGGGCATAAGAGACCCAGATTTTGTTTTATTAGTATGAATTAATTCCAATTCATAAAACATTGTAAATGCCCAAGAAAGTCTATCTTTGTGCTGAATGTGGTTCAGGAACCTGTTTCTGAGAGCAGGTGTGGTGTGCATCTTACCAATCAGTGTCCAAGTCTAGATGGCCTAGCACAATTCCCCCAACTTTCTACATGGCTGACTTAGTTTCCCCACAAGGAAGCTCTGGCCCCCTTTTCAAAGATGAGGAAGGTATAGCTGATCACATTTTCCTTGATCCTCTGGCCCAAGAGAATCTCACAGCTCATACAGATCCCAGAAATTATTTCTACCCTTAATTCTCCATTGTTCCTTTATTTTTGTCTTATGCATTAATTGTGTTTCTGCCTGTGGCAAACCATCAAAGAAATTTTGTGAAATACAGAGGGAAGAGTTAAATAAATGCAGAATTCAGTAGGTTTGAGGGTGATGAGTGCCAATCCCATGAGGTCAGAGAGCATTTCCTTTCCAGTCTTTCCTTGCTCCTCTCCCAGGCCCAGCATGGCATGTGTGTTTTTCAGTGTGTGTTGGTTACAGGTAGAAGAAGAAGAAAACTACGGCTTGACATCATCAAAGAAAATAAATCTTTAGAAGATTTTTAATCAGATAATGTAAAGAAGTAAAGGAAATGGAAAATAAGAAATGAAGAACCAGTTTGGGAAAGGAAAAGGAACCAGAACCACTGCGTTGGAATCTGGGTTGATGAATTCCATCTCAGCTCACTGTGCTGGATGCAAATTGAGAGGGGTCAGTATGGCGTGGGCAACACTACAAAAAAGGGAGAGTGAATGCCCCGGAGAAAAATCCGGGTGAAATTTACAGAAAGAATGGATGTCCTAAATGGATCTTGTTGAAGGGAATTGAACTGAGCCAGACCTGGTAGAGCTAGGGAATCTAGTGTGGGAACATTCATTCATTTCTCTATTTCTTGTGAACCCAATGAGACCCATCAGAACTGGAATAAATCATGACCCAGAGAAGGAGCCTTTCCTTGGGAAGTTGGAAAAAGAGGAAAGCAGAGATTTCTTCCCATTTCCAGAATAGGTTAAATCTATCTGGTTCTTCAAGCGACACCTCTCCCAGAACACAACCTGCCCCTTCTCTAAGCAGCCTTCTCAGTCCTGCCCTGGGCTTGCCATTCTTGGGCATGCTCTGTATTCTCTCATGGTGCTCAGCCCATTCTGCAGAATTGGTCATCTTCATCTTATCCCCAAGGTTGGCACAGGTCTGAGAGTCCACAGACAGTAGTGGGGTGTATGGGTTGAAAACTTGAATCGGGAGCTGTTAAAGCCCTTGGTCAGAGTTCCAGTCTCTCTAGTTGTCAGATTTTGAATGGATCTGATAGCCCGTGTACAATTCCACTTCCTCATCTGTTAAATATGGGTAATAATACCATCTTTGAAGGGTTGTCCAGGGGGTATGGAGCATACTTTTATTCCACAAGCATTTACTGAGCAATTACTCCATTGCAGCCTCTTCCCAGGGGATGGATGTTGCAGGGGTCAAAACAGATCAGACCCTGTTGTGCCAGAGAAATACACAATTGCACACAAGATTCTAAGAAGTACCAGGTGCAATGAGGAAAAGTAAAGGGGGTGCAGTGGAGGAGACCTACCATCACGGGGCAGGACTTGAAGCTCAGCTGCAGGGAACCTGCTCAGCTGATGGTCCCCAGATGTCAGTGCCCTTAAACTCTGCCTTAGGTGCTGAAAGCATCCTTGATGCTGGGAACTGAGTAAGGTGAACTGTGAAAGATCAGCCATTTCAGCCCCTGGTGGACACTCTGATGGGCAATACTTGCTCCCAAGCTGCCCACATCACAGGTGTTCTTGCCTGTGCCCAATATATGTCAACACCCTCCTGTGTCAACACCTCTTAACACTTTGCACCCCAAACTCTATCTCTGCATCTGCTTGCTTTTGGAGAGCCCACCCTGGGACAAAAGTGTGACCATAGAGTGCACACTGGTAACTTTACGTAGGGGGTCAGGGAAAGACTGCACAGGGTGGCATCTGAGCAGAGCCCAGAAGTAAAGGTGAGAACAATGAGACCATCTGGCAGAGACTGGTCCACAGCGGAGCCACACATACAAGGGTCCTGGGGAAGAAGCATTTGCCAGGAGGTCAGTGTGGGTGAAAAGGAGAGAACATTCAAAGGGTCAAGAAGACAGGATCATGCAGGTCTGTTAGGTCACAAATGGCAAGCCCCATGCATTTGAACTGGCAAGTCGTGTCACATTTCTGGCTGCTGGGTGGACAGTGGGTTGCGGGGTGCAGAGGAGTAGAAGAAGCAGGGAGATAGCTCCCAAGGGTTTTTTGATGGCCTGGGGCAGAGATGACCAGAGTTATCTGGTAGATGGTCTTAATATAGGAGGGATATGCTAATAATATTTGCCATCATTGTAATGGTTAGTAGGTCATGAATACGTTTTCTGTCACCCCACAGCACTGGGGTTGCCATGCAGTATTTGCATACTGCTCATCTGCATATGGAACATTTACATAAGACCTCCCAGGGTGCAGTGGGTGTGATGAGCAGCCCCTTCCTGATTCTAGGAAGCTGTAGCTTCCTAGAATGTTAGGGTATGAGAGAATGTGCTGCATCCAAATACTCACTGTACAGATTCAAGACCAGCTTTGCAGATGTCAATTTCATTTTTCTAGAAAGTTTTCTCACCCATTCCAGCTGCAGTGCAGTCTTCTCTAGTAGAAGGCTGAGCAGTGCCTGTTTCCTTCCTTGTAGCAGCTGTTACCCTCACTCGGGATATGGCCTGGGGAGACTGGCACTGTCTCTGTCTGCGCCTCCTTCTCTGACTATTTCCTTTCCCTTGGATTTCTCTTTGTCTGCCGACAGGAGCTACAGAAAGCTCCCAGGGCTGTGCAAATAGGCCCCTCACTCAGGAGAGGGATCTCCAGGCCCCAGCTCCAGAGCAAATTCCATAATCAACTAGACTGAGTGATGTGTTTAGGAGGCCAAGGCTGATACTAACTATAATTCACATTCCCTGGGCACCGTGCTCCGTAATAAAGCCAGAATGTCAGCCAGCCCAGCCAAGAGCTAACATACCTGTTTGAACTAGTCTTCTGCCAGTGGAAACACGTCAGAAAAGAAAAACATTTAGCCAACTGTCTAATGCAAATGGGTTCTTTTCAACCAAATGAAGAATGATCACCTGTACATGGCCATAGGAGTATATTAAATGTTAATTCGTAATAACACATCGAACCACTCTTCTTTGGTGTTCACAAAGTAATGTCCCTGTAAATACATCCAGTGACAAGCTTTTAGACCCTGCCTGGCCCACCTAGAGTCAAATCAGAGCCGAGCAGGGCTCATCTCTCTCAGGCTGCTGAACATACACCCTCTCCAGGATGTTTATGTACCCAGTGTCAGAATATAAAAAATATTTAGCCCCGTCTGCATGGAATTAAGAGGTATGAATTTCTAAGTGACCCTGTTTAATCAAAACCTCCATTGAAACACCATTTAGCACAAAACCCTATCAGCAAATTTCAAAATACAGATTTTGCCGGTAAAACAGCCCCATGTTGCTGTTTCCTACTCAAATATGTATTTAGCCCCCCGAGAATTCTTTTCACTCAGCCAGCAGCTCCAGCATGCACAATGGTTTAATCGTATATTGTTCTCTGAGTACTAACCCTTTACAAATCATATGACATAAAAAGAAAAATAAGTAACATTGTAAAGACAGTAATGAGAACTGTTGAGCTAAAGTGCCTCTTAAAGAAATCCTAATAAATTCCAGAATTTCTAGTCTTCTGGCAAGCTTTCCATTTAGAACAAAATCAATGATCAATGGCTGCAACGAGCCAGCATTAGGCTTGCATGCCTCCGGAGCAGGGAAAACTCATAGACGAAAGATGACATTTAAGGAAAAAAAGCTGACATTGAGTCCATCACTGTCATCGCTTCTGCCATAAAGCAGCTTCAAATATTAAAACATTTTTCATCTGTGCTGCATTATTGGCACCAGAAATTGTTTTCTCTCTGTCTGGTGTGCACTTGAACTGCAGCAGCGCTCCCCGGAGACTCCGGATTGTTACCAAGGCCTCATAACATATTGGCAGTTGACGTGGTGGTGTTCATGTACACTTGCCACTCACGGGGAGCCGCCCCTCCCCCCGCCTGCAGATGCAAACCCCAGGGCTGCATGGGGACGCTGGCTCAGTGACTCAGATGCTCAGACACGGCCGGCAGGTAGATGCACGCGTGGCCTGCGGCTCCGGATTCTGCCAATCGCCTTCCCCCGGCCACACCTCCACCCTTGCCACTGTCTGATGCCCAGGCTGCCCCTGCTCAGAACCTCAGGCCCACCAGGACTCCACAGCATTCTGGGCTTTTGAGACTTTTGCCTGCACAGAGGAAAGTCTTTAACAGCAAGCAGCCATAAGCTGCTTTCCCTTACACTCTGGAATTCAGTGCGTGTGGGGCTCTGCGTTGGGATTCAGGGGAACAAGGATGGTTCAGTCTTGCTGCCTGTCCACATAGCACGGGGAGAAAGATGTGACCTGGAGTGATGCACAGGACCCCTTGGAACCAGGCCCACATCCTGGTGTGGATCTTGCAGGGAGAGCGTGTGCTGGGTGGCTGGTGTCACAGGAGACACCAAGAGGATCACTTTGAATGCAAAAACAAATGTTTCCTGGGAGCCCTCCCTGTTCTTGCTGCTGGACACCCAAGGGAGGCAGTGAGCCCTGAGCTCTAAGGGTTGTGTGCTTATAGGAGAGGAGAGGCACCTATGGGGCTTCTACCATTATTTGTTCTCTAGGAGAACTGGGGCTGCCAGGGAGCCCCTGTCCCTCGTTCTGAACACTCATTTGTCATTTGGGCTCAATAGGAGGGGAGAGCTTAGGGAGCAGGAGGCAATGCTCTCACCAGACCCTCCAAGTTCTGTGTCCACACCGCCTAGATATTGAAAGCTCCAGCTCTGGACTCCAGGAGCTACTGTCCAGTAAGGAGATATCACCAGTCCATAAAGAAGAACCTCATAAATTTGCATAAATATTATGTGTCAATCAAAAAAATAAAATTTAATTTAAAAAGAAAAAAAGAGCTGCAATTTAGGGGAAATGGGACAGGTACAGCTGAGAGACTGGAGTGAGCCTGCTGGAGTGCCTGGCTAATTCATAGGGATCGGGGCAACTTGTAAATCTGGTGGTCGCAGTTCCTTCCAAGCATGCACAGCTTGTGTTTTAGCTGCCCAAGCCTTGGCTGTGAACTCTCTCCCTGGTCACACAGCCTCCCACAGGCCACCTCTCCAGGCCCACGTCAATGGCCCATTACCCTGGCAGGATCAGTCAAGGGGGCTCTACACCAACCTCCCAGGCAAATTTGAAGTCAGTACTTAATCCCAATGAGGCCCAATGTTATCATCTGTTAAAAGGAACACAAGATCTCCAGTATCTGGTATATACTGGGTGCTTAATACACACTAGTAGCCTTGAGGAAGCATTGAGAAATCAACAGGTGTAGACTTTCACACTGAACTACATCTAAGTCACTTTGCAGGGACGTGTTTGTCCCCTTTGATGTTCAAAGGTTGGGCAAGGGAGGGCTCCGAATCCACTCTTTATCCCAGAAAAGTGGGAGTATTTGACTCTCAAGGAGCATGGACGGAAGGCCAAGGATGCGTAGGATAAGCATTCATGCTGACTCCAAGGTCTGCAGCGTGCCCAAGCAGAGCAGCACCACAGAAGGAGGGGGACAGGGGTGGGGGGGTTCACTCTTCATCTCTACCAGTGCCCACGGTTTGGCTGGCCTGTGAATGGGGCAGTTGGAGCCTCTAGGCAACCAGACTCGGTTGGGCTTGGGCAGAAGGGATCACTGCCAGGTATGAAGGAGGCTGGCTCCTGCCACCCACCCCTCCAAGCAGGTCCTAGCTTCCCAGCCTTTAATAACAGTCCCCACAATGCAAGAGCAGCAGCTAGAAACACACGGTTTTGGCTGTTCAGGCAAGTGGAGGGTGGATTATCAGGGCATTTAGAAGCAGGGGAAAGGAAGAGAAAGAGCAGGAGACGGGAGACCACACAGGGAGACCGTGCACAGAGCCCACCGCAGCCATCTGCCGCGACTTCACATGCCGCTCCGGAAACTGACAGACACCGCTTTAGCAAGGCCCAGCCCGTCAGATGAGTCAATCAATCAAAAAAATTCTTATGAAACTTAATCATAGAGGGTCGTGTTAGGGAGTGGGGAACAGATTAAATTACCACGGTATTAGATACGGGAAATGATTTCTGTCAAAACCATCTTTACTGCAATTATAATATGTTAATTATGTATTTCATTAAGTAAGTGGATTAGAGTCTGCACAGATGAAATCATGTGGAGGCTTTGAATCATTTGCTGAGCACGGTGGGAGGACTCCTGTGAATGGAACCCGGTTAATTTGGAAAACTTTCACAGACAAAACACGATTTTATTTCCCTTTCTTTGTGACCCTTGTTCCAACCGCAGTAGAGGGAGTACATAGCTCCTGGATAGCTGAGAGGGGCGACCAGGACCAGCCTCCGTGGAGATGAGGTCAGCAGTTGAGGACCATATGGAGTCATTTGGGGACTCTTTCTGTCTTGCTCCTCTGGCTTCGGGTGAACAAGGAGATGCAGAATGGATTCTCTGTGTCCCTGCCTGTCTGCTACCAAATATCCAGGGACGCCCTCCCGCAGATCACCATCAATGGGCAGTTGGTGCAATAAGGACCCATCGTGGCTAAGCCCCTGCCTGGCGCCCCTTATCTTTGGGCATCCATGTGCATTTGCCCATGTTGCATATACCTGCTGTCCCATTTTACCTCTGGAGAGACCCTGTGTATTGGCAGGAGAGTTTGAAGAAGCTTTAGTGGACTCTCGTTGCAATTCAGAAGCCACCTAGCTTTGATAAGGTGGCTCATCATGTTCAGGGGAGACACCGGATGTTTGATAGCGAACTCTGAATCCTCTCTCCCATTGGGCCCTGCTGTTCTAGTTAAGGCACAAGGATAAGAGGAGTATTTAGCTAGTTGGTTTCCAGGCACCTTTGTTTATAATGCTGTATCAAAAAAATGGACTGAGACCACACCCTGGGCTGCCAAAGTCCCCTCAGGCCATCACAGTGAGGCCTGTCTCTTCAAACATGGACCCTCTTCTCTTTGTCCTCATTGAACCTTGGAGTCTAGCTGGCACAAGAGACTTCCCGTTGGGTGCTAATTCAAGGAGAAAGAGGACACCAACAGGCATATATTTCAAACCTCTGCAGCCCTGCTGCTCTTTCTGCATCAAAAGCCCTTCCAGGATTCAAGGAACAGTTGAGTCTGTCAAAAAGGGAAATCAGAGTTAATCATTATTCCTCAAAAACAGGGGTGTCCAGTGCACATAAATTTCCTGGGTCCTGAGTATTCGGTTTTCAGTAACAAGCATGAGGAAGTTTGGAGAAGGGGAGGAAGGAGAAGAGGCAGGCGAACAGGGCCTGCCCAGAGAGCATGGCGTGTAAGTGACGTGACGGGAAAAGGTTGGCTGATTTGATGAAAACCCCATCAGCCTCTCTGGGGAGATATTACTTTCCTCATTATTCCACTGATTGGCCTTATTTCATCTGAAGAATGCCGCCCATTCCTTACAGGCCTGGCAAGCCTCTTTAACAATATCCAGAAAAGAAAAAAAAAAATCTATCACCTCCTTAATCGAAGTAACAAGGAAATTAACTGGAATCATCTTCTTCCTCAGGGATCCCTAGAGAGAGCCGCTCCAGACCCTTTTCTTCTGACCAAGTCACCCACTTCTCAATCCCCCCAAATTACCAAATAAATTGCTGAAACGCTGCGCACACAGGGCCCTGGGGGGGGGGCGGGGAGCTGGTTTTCCATATGACAGTGGCCAAGGGTATTTCATAAATTCCATCAGGAGAACAAAGGCTCAGGCTGGGACCCCAGCAGGCCAACCCTAAAGTGATCGGATGATTTAGGAAGAACACATTTTCCAAGGAGAGTCTGTCCCCGTGTGGGAGAATCTGCAGCTAATGCCACACAGGGAGGCGCTTCCCGGCACACCACCAGGAAAGCCAATACAAAACACACGTGTGAAATCCAGCCCGAGACTGGCGTTATCAATGGCCTGGAGCTCGCAATAACTGTTAATTAAGTGCATTTTTTTCATTATTCTTTAGCAAAGAGGTAAGATTTAATGATGTAAGTTAACAATGGATGATAATTTAAAGTGGTGACAATAGTTTAATTATTCACACACATACAAAAGTTAACTTCATAACTTATTTCTTTGTCAGAACAAGTTCATTTAAAATATTTTGAACTGTGCATACAATTATCACTTAGACTCTTTCCTTCATGGCTTTGTAGAGACAAAGAGTCAATTCTCCCTGTAAATTTCTCACTAGACAGTTCTACAGACTGAGAATTCTGCCTTATTTAAAAAAATGGAAAAAAAAAAAGAAAGAAGGGAAAAGTATGAAAAAAGAATTTTTAAAAAAACTCATACATTGAATTTTTCCCAGAATGTCCGGGAGACTTGGGTGCAGGACAGCTGGTTCTATGGCTACTGTCTTTCCATTGGAATGGAAACTAACTCCCCTAAGCAGAAGGGAGACAGAGACAGAGGCATGAGTGCCCCTCTCCTTTGTCAGCCCATTCCAAAGTCCTGTGTTGCTTTTCTCTGACATGATCATGCTGAGTTGGGGGTGGGGAGGGCTGTGGGGATACAGCTTCAAGGTTGAGTAGAAACAAAGGAAGAAGGATAAATCAATACTGCAACAGGAGGCCCCCTGCTTGACCTTTGGATGGTCTTGGGGCAACGTAATTCCCATCTGACTAAAAGCCAAAGCACCTGGATCCTCCCAACAAGGCTCAGTTTTGCCAGAGCTCCAGGGCTTCTGGACAGAGTCGAAGCCGTTTCACAGAGCTGGGATTCCAGAAGCAAAGCGTCTGGGCTTCCACAAGTATTCCACCCTTCTTGGAGCATCCGTTATGGAAACTTGCAGAGTTCAACCACACCCAAGGCCCTGACTGTCTCAGGTCCTCACTAGTGTGGCACTCTTGCTGCTGTGAGATACCTCTCCTATTGACAGTAGCCCTGGGGAACTTGCAGGACCCAGGGGACAGGCATGTGAGGACTGTCACCAGAACCACATGCTCATACCTCGAAGCACCTTGAAATCCTGATGAACCGAAGAAGAGAAACCAGAGTCAGGCTGTGTTCAGGTGGATGTTCTACAATATCAGGCCACCTCATAAATAGAACTTGCAAGCCACCAAATACTTGGATATTGCTGAATATTTGGATAATCAAATACAGTGTCTCCTTTCAGTTTCTCTTATGGATAACTCGTTTCTGAGTGAGATCATCTCACCAGGTGGTTTTATTCATTGGGAACTCTTGGGTTAAGACCATAATGAGCCTACCATAGGGATTTACCATGGTCTAGCATCACACCACTAGTTGATGACGCTGTGTGACATAATGACATATGAAGGCCAGTTTTCTACTGTGACAGCTATTCATGAAAAGATGTCCAAAGAGCAATAGGACACAGGCTCAATGTTTCCTACTAATTAATGTGTACACTCTATCCTCCAGGTCTTCTAACACCTGGGGTCTCGATCTTCCAAAGAAAAAGCTACATGTGACATTAATTCCCTCTTAATCGTAGAGGAAGGGATGGAAGGAAGGAAAGTCACTTGAGCTCAGTAAAATGCCACTGGGGTCTTTGGGAGGTTATTAAAGGCTGTGACCATGCCACCATGATGTCCGATTGGTACTCAATAAATGTCACCCACAGTTTGTTAACCAGATTCCTCCTCACTAAAGTCACTCCCCATACCAGGCACCCAGTAGCACTCTAACTTTTGTTTTATTTTGTAATGATCATTAGCTAAATTTGATTTGATTGTGTAACTTTTGCCTGTCCATCATTCTTCCCTTCTAGAATGTGAGCTCTGAAATGGGATGTGCGTGAGAACAAGGGCTCTGTCCTTCCTGTGTGTCCTGGAAGTGTGTGTCTGCATGGCTCCAGGCTCACAGTGAGTGTTCTATTGATACTCATTGGAGGAATTAGGACGCGTGAGTCTATTCTGTGTGTTGTTTGCTAGGTGCAGTCATGGACTGTAGAGTGATGCGTCAGTCAACGCCAGGTAGCGTACACAATAGGGAATGATTCCTGAAGATTATAGCAGGGGCTGGGGAGGGAGCTCAGTGGCAGAGCATTGGCCTAGCAGGGCAGAGGCCCTGGGCTCCATGCCCCATATCACAAACAAAAGAAAAGATTTCAATAGAGTTGCAAATCCCTATGAGTTAGTGATGTCCCAGCTGCCATGACGTTGCTCCCATGTTTGTGGTGATAGTGACATAAACAGATCTACCATAGTGCCCGTCATGCAAAAGCACAACAATGCGATTATGTAGTACAGAATGCTGGACGATGGTGACCAACCACTGTTGCAGCTTCTGTGTTCCCTGCCCTGTACCTCTGGCCATTCTGGACTCCTTTGACTTCCTCAAAACAAATGTACGTACGACAGCGCCATGTGCTCCGCTGGCGGCGCATGTGCTCACCATTGCTCTCAGCAGCATTCTGTTCTCCTCGCAAGATTTACTCCCCTGTGGATTTGCTTACGGCAGCTCCAGGAACAATAGGCTCTGCCATGTGTACACGTGCATAGGTAGGATGTCCACATATTCAGCACACACATGCATGACACAGGTATGGTATATGACGTGCACGTATGTGTGTATGGTACCTATATAATGTACACACAATGAATCATATAAACATACATGCGACATGCACATACACACATAATATACACACAATATCACACTTGTAACGCATATATGATGTACATCTTGCACACATGCAAAACGCACATAACACACATGATAATGCATGCACATTACTCGTGTGCATGTGTGCTCACATTACATTATGTAATACATTGCATGTATATTATACATATATGCATATTACATATGTATGCACATTATATATTTATGTATATCACATATGTGCATCTATGTGTATTATCAATGTAAATGATATGTATTTCATACAGATTGTACACTTGTATTTGCTATTCTATACCTCTTAGCATTATAGATACTATATTACATATACTACCAGTTATCTTGTATATCATATAATAAGCATGTGTAATATGCATACATATTATATGTGTGCAACACACATACACAATATAAATACATATATAGTATGTGCATACAGCATACATAATATACACACAGCTGTCTAAGTGCTACGTAGGCCTCTATCACCAAGTACACATGGCATAGGTGTGTACATGGTGGGTGCTATGTAGACTGTCATGTTGCAGCCTCTGCATGTACTATTACATGCATGTAGTCTGCACACGACAACATGTCTGTATGTGAGAGTCTGTATTTGGGCATGAAATGGAGCTTGGAAGTGTAGAAGGCTGTGCCACCAGGTTTGTGACGTTCACACAGGCTGGACCCGCCTGCATCCTCATCATTAAGCCACATGTGCCTGCACACCTAGTAGGTGTGAAGACAGATGAAGAGATCACAGCCTATGCTCGAGCATGTTCACGGATGGATCCTTAGCTTCTCCCTGGGTTCTGTCCCTTACCCTGGAGTTCATCACAGGTGGATTCTTAGCTTCTCCCTGGGTTCCGTCCCTTGCCCTGGAGTTCATCACAGGTGGATCCTTAGCTTCTCCCTGGGTTCCATCCCTTGCCCTGGAATTCACGGTTCCGCCCACTGAAAGGTGCAGCGTGTTTCCCCAGCCTTGCTTTGACGGTGTACTGGGCCCGTGGAGTGGGACAGACGTGACAGTGCCAGGAGACGTGTGTTTCTGCTCATCTCCTACCAGGTTGGCCTGTGACCCCTGGAAAAGAATGAGACAGCAGAGCTGCCCATCTGAGCCCACCTAGGAGGCCAACCCCCTGCCAGCACCCAGGCCCAGGAGCTGCACCGGGGTCCCTGCCGCCTGCCACCGACAGGGTGCACCTGTTTGCTGTGCAGCAGCGTCAACTCCACGATGACTTTCCCTGCCTCACCCGCGTGTCAACCAGGGCCCTGGGCGGATTGGAGGCCAAGCCAAACACTTTATCCCTGTTTCCAAGCCAGGCCGGCTCCCTTTCCCCTCAGTGTACGGCAGGACAGGAAGAGAATCCGGGCTAAGAGCCTGACTAAGTACCCGGCACAGAGCTCTGTCCTCGCAGGCTTCGTCTCACTTCTTCCTCATGCCCATGGGGACCCTGCTGGCCTTGCGGAGGGCATGCCCTGACTCTCTCCCTGGGAGGAGAAGTCCTGTGTCTCCCAGCTGCTGTCCTCATGAAGCTTCCTACAGAGAAGGACCAAGCCCGTGTGCAGCCAGAGGAGAGGGGGAAAGCAAAGCTGACGCTGCTCCCCCTCCCGCCGTCCACCTGAGCCGGGAGTGCTGCAGCCTTGCTCAAAGGGGCCAGGCTTTCCCAGGGGCGGGTATGACGACAAACACCGGCCCAGTATCCTCTGCATCCCCACCCTAGACAACCCCTTCTTGTTCCGGAGATGTGGGACCTCTGCCTTCAAACCACAGCATCTGTGAAACACACAAGTCCAACTTCTTTCCTCACCAGGACTTCCTAAGTGGTGTTGTATTAAAATGACCATCTTGTCGGGGTAATAACGGTGTCTTGCATTTCTTTCTTTCATTTATTTTTTTCATTTTTTAAATGAAAAACTGGGGAGAGTGGAGGGGGAAGACTTTACCACTGAGCTATATCCCTAATCCATCCATCCTTCCTTCCTTCCTTCCTTCCTTCCTTCCTTCCTTCCTTCCTTTCTTTCTTTTTTTTTAAATTTTGAAACAGGGTCTCACTAAGTTTATTAGGTCCTCACTAAGTTGCTGAGCCTGACCTCAAAACTGAGATCCTCCTGCCTCAGCCTCCCAAGTCAGTGGGATTACAGGCATGGATCACCATGCCCACCTGAGGCCACATCTTTCTGATGGACTTCTGTTACGTGCCCACTGTGAGACAGGAAGCATGCTTGGCCAAGAGGTCCAAAGCCTTCACCTTAAATAAGCGTGCTTGTAGTTCAGATGCATTTCAGAACCAAAGTCCTTTATCACTGCTGCTCTTTGAAGGACGTTAGACAGCTTTTGGATGCAAATCCAGCCCCTATCTTCTTCTGCCTCTCATGACATCTGTCCTGCCTCTGCATACTGCCTCCTGAGATTCCCTGTCCTGTTTTCCAAGCCCCAATCCAAAGGCCTAAGAACCCAAGGGGCCTTCTCCAGCTCCTCAGAGCAGAGCCCGTCACGCCGGCCTTACCGGCACACTGGGAGACACACACTCTCGTGCCTCAGATGCACAGGGAGAACACAAGCACGGAGTATGCGTTGCTCTCGTCTGCTGGCCTCACGGGTTGGAGTGTGCTCCTTTTGAGGTTAGAGAGCATGGAAGAGAAAGCTCTATGAAAGCAAAATAAATGAGCATCTGCTATTCCGTTACTGACTCACTTATTCTGCTTATTATTTATTGTGTGCCTACCTTCCCCAAGAATTTATGCTGCAGGAAGACAGGGCTCTTTATCAGTTATATCCAGCGATGTATCATGAGTACTTGGAACAATGTCTGGCACATAATAGATCTTCAATAAATATTGTTAAGTGAGGGAGTGGCTAGGAAAAGAGATTTCAGATTTACAGAACAAACGCCTTGCATTTCCAGGCCCTGGCAAGGGTGGGGTCTTCCCAACTTTAATTCCCACTACTCTCTGTGTAAGCAAAACAAGGTATTCCAGCTTGATAGGACCTCCCACCCGCACCAGTCCTGGTCAGGAGGGAGCGTGAGCTGGTGTTGGACGACCACCCGGGGCGTCTATTTAAAGTGAAGAGGCTCAGACTCCTGGATCATTATCCACCCGCACAAGTTCAACGATCTTTACGGAAGCACCATCGTCTCTTCTGGTGATCACACCTCTGGAAATGATGTTATAAGGCCAGGAAATTGATTTCCTACATTGCAAAATCATTCCTGGGGTCTCAGTGTCAGAGCCAATTGGTTCATGGATTTCTTTATTTTTTTTTCTTCTTCTTTAAAGATGAAGAGCACTATGCTTTATGAGTTAAGCCTAGGAAGATACAACAAAATGAAAGTTCATCGTTTGAACGAGGGTCCTGGCTTAACAGAATAAACCAACTCTGGTGGCTTCCTTAGTCATGAGCTGTAGAATTGACTGCCCCTGAAACAGGAAGCCAGGGAAAAGCAGAGTGAGGCTGGGCCCAGGAGGACAGGGCTGGCCGTCACCTTCTGCTGCCCAGTGTGAACAGGCCAAGCAGTCCCTCATGTAGCCACTACATGAGGAAAGAGATTGTGGGCACTTTGCTGCCTGGGAGCAGGTGTTCGATTGGTAAAACCATTTTAGAGACCAACCTGGTATTGAATTTAAAATATGCTGACACTGTAATCCAGCAACTCTTTTGTAGGGATTTAACTTAAAGAAATCTCTTGCAGGTGCATAAGAAGACCAGTATAAGTGCATACAGTGGTGCTTGAAATACATGGAAATGACCATGAGCTATGGAATGTCCCTAGAGCAGAGGACTAAGCTATTCTTGCTACATTCAAAGAGTGGAATACTATGTAGCAGACAAAAGGGTTAACTAGAGTAGGAATCAGAAACTATGGCTACAGAGTCATATCTTGTCTTCCTCCTGCTTTTGTAAATAAAGTTTTATTGGAAGGTACACTGACTCCCTCACACGCTGTCTGTGGCTGCCTTCACCCTGGGAGGGCAGAGTTGAGTGTCTGTGATAGAACCCATATGGCCTGTATACACCCTAGTCACCCTAAAGCATGTATTATGTAGCTCTTCAATAAAAACTGTGCTAACCCTTTTTAAATAGAGCTGTATACGTCTCGACATCTAGACATGGAAAATATCGTTGAAGAGAAAGGGCGGAATCCACCATGCTATGCTAATATGTTCTGTGAAAATAAATTCAAAACTATATGTGGAAAAGTAGGTGGACATGGCATGAACAGTCAGGAAGAGGAGTAGCCTAATTCACATTTTTTGTTGATAAGGTGTCCGGAGGGGAATGGACTAGGGCTGAAGGAAATCAAACGCCACACAGGGTAATTAAAAGTGTGCTCCTGTGGGTAGGTAGTAAAGTCTTGAGGACACAGGATTTAGTGTTGGAGGTGTGGGTTATTTTTGAGATATCCCTCTCCCACCCCACCAAACCCCATGTTTGTTCTGCTGGTGCAGTGAACAACCTAGGCAACTGCCGATGATGACCACTCAGACCTGATAGCTGATGTTCAGGCTGAATGACATATTTCAGACAAATGCATGATTAGGATTGATAATGGAAGCATATGCAAATACATAATTTAATATACCCTAACCGTGTTTGCCCCAGCTAAGACAGCATTGTCCAAAATGATAGCCTCCAGCCACATGTGGCAAACACTTGAAATGTGACTAAGTCACCATAAAACATACTGCCAATGTTAACAACATGCCAGATTTCAGAGACTTAGCGCAGGCAGAGGAGACTGCAATATATCTCATTAATAATTTGTCATATTGATTGCATGTTGAAATGATAATATTTGGTAAACTAGTGTATTCGTTTTCTATCACAGCTTTAACAAATTGCTGCAAAGTAGGTGGTTAAAACAACACAAATTTATTATCTCACAGTTCTGTACATTAGATTTCCAACGCAGGTCTCACTGGGTTACGACGGAGGTGATGGCAGTGGCGACCTTTTCTGGAGGCTGCGGAGCAGAATCCCTGGCCTGGCTTTTCCAGCTTCCGGGTGCCTAGGGCGCTCCTGGGCCCCTCTTCTGTTGAGCCGGCGAGAGCTGCTGCAGCCCTGCTCTTGCCTAAGCCTCCCTCTTCCATTTTTAACATGGGGCCCAATAATCCAGCTGCTGTCTCTGTCTTAAAATCAACTTGCTGGGACACTAATTCCATCTACAGTCTCTGTTCTTTGTCAGGGAACAGAAAACATAGGTTTTGAGCAACTTTGGGGAGGACTTTATACTGCCTATTGTTTGCAATAAATAAAATATTTAATATTTTCATTAAATTAATTCCACCCACTTTTTTTTTTTTACTAGGAATTGAACTCAGGGGCTCTGGAATTGAACTCAGGGGTGCTTGGCCACTCAGCCACATTCCCAGCCCATTTTTTCTATTTTATTTATTTATTTTTTTTTTACTTTTTTCATTTTGAGGCAGGACCTCACTAAGTTGCTGAAGCTGGCTTTGAACTTGCGATCCTCCTGCCTCAGCCTCCTGAGCCGGTGAGATTACAGGCATACACCATCGTGCCCAGAATCTTTCCACATTTTTTAAAAATGAAAATTCATATTCTGTGTCTGTTGGACAGCATTGTCCAGGACAACATGTGGATGCTTTTATGCTGACTGTAAAGTGCTTTACTGGTGGGGAAAAACTGAATGAACACTTTTTCTGGGAGTCTCTCCTAAAGGTAGCAAAAACACCTCAGTCTGCAGACGTGAACCGTACCACACAAGCACATGTACAAAGAGCTCGCTTTGCACCAGCCCCTCTGCCTTTAATTGGCTTCATTTTTAAATGAATGCCGAGACAGGTAGTATTGTTATTTCTATATTACAAATAAGGCCACTCAGGCACAGAGACGTTCAGTAATTTGCCCAAAGTCACACAGCCACCAAAGACCATGCATATATTCAAGTTCTCACTCTAGGATGTGGGAAGTGTGCAGGTCCTTGATACGATCGCCGTCATGGTGCTCTGGGGCCCACCTGCCTCTTTGCTAAGAAACTGCAAATGGCACAGCCCCTCGGTGCCGCCTGTCAGAGGAATAAGCCAGCTGTCTATGCAGCCATGCAGCAAGCCCTCCCTGGAGGGTCGGTCTTGGCGATCTCCAAATGCTTTGTGGCTATCTGGGTACGGCTCGCTTCCTGGGCTTCACCTGTGACTGGCTTCCAGCAGCAGAAGGTGGACAACGGGGAAGAGGACTCAGCTTCCCAGGTGTGCGGTCACTTGCACACGTATCCAAACACATTTGCAGACACGTGCACCTGTGCGCGCACACACACACACATATAAACACAACTTGCATATCTTTCTAGTCTTCAAATATAGTACATGTTCAAATAGATGCTTTAAAAACTGTTTTTTCCCCCCTGGGAATTGAACCTGGGGTGCCTAACCACTTAGCCACACAGCCCAGCCTTTAAAAAATTATTTATTTATTATTTATTTAATTATTTAATTTTGAGACTTGGCCTCGCTAAGTTGCTGATGCTGGCTTTGAACTTATGATCCTCCTGCCTCGGCCTCCCAAGCAGCTGGGATTATGGGTGTGCACCACTGCACCTGGCTTTAAATACTTTTCATCTACCCTGACACGTGTGTGTGCGTCTGTCACACTCTCCCTGCCTTTCTCGTTTATTTTACCCAACTCCTTCCCTCTCTCCCAAATGGTGTGTGCACAGTTCAAGATTTCCTTACATACTTCCAAAGTGAGGGAAACGTGTGTGTGTGACAGTCTCTTCTAGATCCCTAGGAGTGTGCGTGTGTGTGCGTGCGTGACTCCCTGTGTACGCACACACATGTGTAAGGATGCCCAGACCACCAAGGGCAACGATCCTTGAATGATTTTTATTTTGTTGCTCATAGGTGCTGGATCCCTGACACTGGTGTGGTTTTCAAGGATATTTAGCCAGCAGGCATGAAGACCTGGAATTACACTGTATTTTTTCTCCTGCTCTTTCTCATTTGCAACATTTTCTGGTGCTGCATCTGTAGCCTCTGCACAGTCTTCAGGGACCCGCTGACCTCTGTGCCTCCGGCCTCTTGGCCTCCTTCTTGGCCCGGCGTGCAGGGTCCCCTTAGGCAGATCTGCAGCTGCATTTTTGGAGCCACAGTATCTTGCTCTGTACCAGGGTTGGGTAAACCCTGTCTGTGAAGGGCCAGAGAGTAAACGTCTTAGGTTTTGCAAGCCACATGGTCTCCGTTACACTTCACCTCTGCTCTCGTAGGGTGTGAGTCGCAGACGGTGCATGAATGAATCCCAAAGCCTGTGTGAAACAAACCATTTCAGAGGAGGCAACAGGCTGGGTTCGGTCCCTTGCCAGATTCGCTGACCCTGTCCTCCGTCAACGTGGGTCTTTGTTTCTGGACTTTGGTAGGTCAATTTCACATGTGTGGAATCAAGGTGTCTGTTCAGCATTTCAGGGTCCAAAAGAAAGGGAGCCCGTGGGTGACTATGCCCAGACACAATTAGGAAGGGAGACTCTGCAGCAGATTGAAACAGCGTTATCTGCGTTCCTGATTGTAGTCCTCAAGGGCCTGTGAGCTCCCGGACGGCAGGGACTATGTCTATCCTGGCACCTAGCTCAGTGCCTGGTACACAGTAGGCGCTCAGACACGGTTAAAGGGACTGAGTTGCACCACAACAAGGTGGATTCTTATTGGACTGAGTAGAGCATCCCGTCAAGACCTCTTCAGAAAGTGGTGAGGACACAAAATAAACGTGACCGTCAGACGAAATGACGCTGCACGTTAGTCTCGCAGATGCAGGGGCAATATTTTTTTCTGAATTTTCTCCGAATACTTAGATGGATAAACAGAGGATGCCTTTTCTCAAATATTCTCATTTTCCTGGGCCCTCCAGATATACAATTCTTTTTCACTTATCATCTTTACTTTCAAAATAAGAATAAATTTCAACTGTTGGCTAAAGACATTCCCCAAATCAAAACTAATGATTTCAAATTAACAATAAAAGTTCTGCGGGCAGGGGCTGGAATGGTGGCTCGGTGGTTAAGGCGCTTGGCTGGCATGTGCGAGCACACGGGTTCAAACCCCAGCACCACGTAAACAACGAAGTCTCAGAGCAACAAAAGCCACGTGAAAAACTCAATTAAAAAAAATTATTTCTCTCTTGGCTTTTTGGTGATGGAGTTTTGGTAACCACTGAGGTCAAAGAAAGACTCGGAGTCCTTGCCAACGCCTCTCTCTAAGCAGCCACTCACAATCGGTCGGAGTTCACAAGTGCTTCAAGATGTTCGCCCTCAACCAAGGTTTTGTTGAGCATCTGCTATGTGCTTATGTGGCCAGCATGCGTTAGGTTTCACAAGATCATCAGGCAGGAGTGAAGTAACGAGGAAGGGAGGGAGGAAGGGAGTCACAGCCAGGAGTGTTGACATTGACACCTGGGAAGTGATGTCATGCTGCTGCTCCTGGGAAGTGATGTCATCATGCTGCTCCAGGGCAGTGATGCCATCATGCTGCTCCAGGGCAGTGATGCCATCATGCTGCTCCAGGGCAGTGATGCCATCATGCTGCTCCAGGGCAGTGATGTCATCATGCTGCTCCAGGG
>PVKS010019138.1:0-38832 GCA_004027875.1 Aplodontia rufa
TTGTCTCCCTTCTTAAATCTCCTCACCTCTCCCTCTAGGACATCGCTGCAAGGAGGCTTTGCTTTGGCCACCAGAGGGCGCTCAACTCCTGGCTGGACGGGGTGGGAATTTGGGACAGTTTTGGTCCCTATTTTAACGAAGCACTCTTAAACCAGCTCCTGGGGAAGGGGAGATGTGTTTCCAAACCAGCTTTAGGGGTGCCTTTTAGTCACCTGGTGCCACACTAGGGGATCCTGCCCTCAAGGAGCCTATGTTGAGTGCAGAAGACAGAAATAGAATAGCGTTTGTTCTGGGCCAGTCTCACCCCAGACGGATCATGTAAGAGGCTGTCAGCAATCACCTACTATGTGCCAGTGTCTGTGCTGATTGCCAAGGATAGAAAAATGAACATCACAGAGTTGCTGCCTTCACAGACCCACAGTCTACTTGGGAGATGAGAAATTTGGAAAAAAATAGGAAACCACAGCAATACAGATGTTGAGAGGTGAGAATGAGCGTCTAACTCAGGCGGGGAGGCACGGAGAACATTAGAGAAGGCTCCCCGGAGGAAGGACACCCACCGTCTATCTGGGAGGGGCTGAGGTGACCCCAGCGCTGAGTCACTGAGGACAGAGATGGGTTAGCTGAGCACAGAGGAGAGTGTATCCCTAGGGGTCGGGACTTAAGCAAGGTGTGAGCGGTCAGAGGACCAGGTCAAGGTGTGTGGGGGTGGACACCTGGTGCCATAGTATGGAGCGCGAGTCTTACCCAGAGGAGGATGGAAGAGCAGGAGCTAAGACTGTGAAGGGAGGGAGGTGATCAGTGGACTCAGCGAGGCAGGAGAGGGTATCACAGATAGGGTGACATTTGAAATGGGCTGTGGAGTATGAATAGGAGTTTGGAAGGCGATTTTGCCATCTTGCCCTGCCTCCTTTCTCTATTAAAATTTTCTGCGTGGGGCTTTTGTGTGTTCTGGTAAACAGCTTCCAAGAGAAGAGGCAGAGGAAATGGAAGTAAAGATTCGGGGCTCTGCTGTTGGTCAGCCCCTCCCCACCCATGGGACAGCTGACTCAGGGTGGTTGGTGGCCTGGGCATGGAGAGTCTGGTATGGATGCAGAGATGGGCCACCTTTGCCACATCCCTTCCCTACCACCCTTCCCTTTTATGTGGCTTCCACATCCTTGTCAGTGGAGAGAGGGTAACAGGGCCGTCTTCCTAGTGGCCATGGTGAGACTTGGAATGAGAGCACACTGGAAAAGCCCCTGGGACACTGTCTGTATTCAAAGCCTCGTAATAGTAGATGTCGTTGGTGTTGTTATTAATCTTCTGACTCAGTGCCCTGCTTGGTAAAGTGGAAAGGTCTTAAAAAGCCCACGTTCTGTGCTGAAGCTGCTAGAGATGCCCTCTCCAACTTGCAGATCAAAGCCAATCAGCACCTGGCCGGAGTCCATCCACTTTCAGCATTTCCTGCTCGTCTGATTCTCAGTGTGAGGGATCCTGTTGGAAACTGAATAACTTCACCTTCTAATTATCAGCTTGCAACCAAGATGGACAGGAGGAAAATACCACATTCAAAAAGAATCGTGGTAGCCCTGGCATTTTTATCTCAGCATCGGACTGTGCATAATTACTCAGCCCTTCGCCTCCTCTTTTGAAATGATTAGATGCTGGAATAATATATTTTATTTAGCCCAACCTTTAATGCATACAGAAATATTATGAGTAAGTTGGATGTTGTTTCTGCATGCTAAGCCCATTTCTTTTTAGAGAGAAAGACTGAGAGAGAGAGACAGAATCAGTTTTTATTGAGTTTTTCACGTGGCTTTTATTGCTCTGACACTGAGTTGTGTACATGGTGCTGGGGTTTGAACCTGTGTACTTGCGCATGCCTGGCAAGCGTCATAACCGCCGAGCCACCGCTCCAGCCCCCAAGTCCATTTTTTTGTTAGTGCATTATAGTTGTGCAGAGGCTCAGCCCATTTTAGGTGCCCACGTGGGAAGGGGGTCCATTACCGGGGACGAAAGTTCTAGACTAGGAAATGCCGAGGATGTGGCAGAGAGCATCCCTACAGGCACCGTTATTCTCAGCCTTCTTCTCATTAGTGGCACAGTGTCCTAAACCTGGCTTCTGTGAGAATGCTAACAGCAATGTCACATTTCTGTTAATGAAGTGTTTCAATATCACAACATTTATTTTTTCAGTGAGTTGCTATAAATTATAAAGTTCTGTGCACCCAGCCTTTTGCATGCTTTCTTCTGCCATGAACGCACCGTGCTGTTGACGGAAGGCGCATGCTCAGCTCGCGGGCAGCCTGCAGACAGGGTTGAGGTCACGCGTCCCTCTTCCCTCTTCTCTTGAGGGGTTCCGGGACACAGTCCTCGGTGCCTTCCTTCTTTTTGCCATGTCGAGATCATTCAACTTCAGCAGATATTTAAGTGAGTCGCTGGCTAGGTATTGTCAGTTTTGGGACTAAACTTTCTAGAAGCTTCCGCGTTTCAGTGGCAGAGACTTCAAAGGAAATATCAGAGGGATTCCCATGATAGGAGAACAATAACAATAGATCTGGATACTTTAAATCAAGCAATTTACAGGGATTATTTTATCTAATTTTCTCTGCAGCCTTGCAGAGAACTCTTTTTGATAGATGTGAGAGCTGAGGTTTGCAGAGCGTAACTGATTCCTCTGAGGGTGGTGAAACCAGTCTTTAAATCTATAGACTGTGACCCTGTTCACCAGGCTACTGCCACCCCTCACCCCCTTCCAGCACACAGGGCCCCTTCTTCTCTCTCTCTCTCTCTCTTTTGGTACCAGGGATTGAACCCAGTAGCACTTAACAGCTGAGCCTCACTGGCCCTGTTTTATTTTCTGTTTTGAGACGGGGTCTCACTAAGTTGCTCAGGGCCTCCCTAAGTTGTTGAGGCTGGCTTTGACCTTACGATCCTCCTGCCTCAGCCTCCCAAGCCTCTGGGATGACAGGTGCGCACCAGCATGCCCGGCAGGGCCCCTTCTCAAGGTAATTTCCGCACAGCCCCTGCGGTTCCCTCAAGGGACCCTGTGGGATCCAGCCTACGGTGTGGGGCAACCCTCTTGCTTCTGCACCCCTAAGGTGGACACTATCTGGGGCTCCTGGGAGGGGGCTAGACTGAGAACCAGACAGGCCCACAGATGGGCACTGAAAAAGTGGAGAAGTTTCCAGAAAGAATCCTGCCAAAGACTTGGTCTCCTTGGATTTCTCTCAGTCGTCAGGTTTAACGTGTGCAGGGATTTGAGGACTAAAACCTCGGATGGGGTGACACAGACCTCCCTATGAGGTCAACCAACAGCCAGGGGACAGTTTGGGGACTTGGGACCCAATGTGCAGGCAGAAAACTGGTGGGATTGGGAGCTGAACTTGAGCCTGGCTCTGTAGAGCTTCTCTAGGGCTCCTCAGAGGGGCCAAGCGCAGAGAGGGCTCAGCCCTCCACCCAGCCCCCTTTTCTGTTCCTGAAAGCCCCTGGCCCTTCTCTTTCTCATGTGGCTTTGGGGCCCTCCATGGGAGCCCCAGGGCTGCGTCTGATTCTGTGCCCGGGTGAATACATCCCCCTTTCTTTTTCTGTCTCCCTCTCAGAGCCAAGAAGAAGAGCAAACCTTTGAACCTCAAGATCCACAGCAGCGTGGGCAGCTGCGAGAACATTCCTTCGCAGCAGCGCTCCCCACTCCTGTCCGAGCGCTCCCTGCGTTCCTTCTTCATGGGACACACGCCCTTCCTGCCCTCCACCCCTCCCGTCCACACGGTCCACAGCACCGAGGCCAACTTCTCCGGAAGTAAGTCACCGCCCTGGGGCTGCCACCCGTGGTGCCCGGCTCTGCTGCGTTCCGTGCCAGGGGCAGGCGCTCGCCTTTCTCTGCACTGAGCAGGGCTCTCCCTGGCCTGCCACCCCCGTGCGTGCCACCCTCGCCCCTTTGGTGGTTTGAAGAGGGAGTGATGGGCACTCCGGAGCTGACTGCTGGGGTCCTTGGTCCCTGGTTCTTGCTCTTTAGCAGGGGAACGCAGCTTGCAGGGCATTGAAGGAAATGCCAGCCTTCCCCCCGCATCTGCTGTTCAGCGGCTGCTGCGTCATGGGATTTTTCTTAGGCTCTGCAGATGAGGCGTCTGAGATGAGATTTTGTATTTTTTTTTCTTTGCTCAGGTCAAGACCTTTACATCTGAAAGATCTATTCAGGTTCACACGGGGCTGAGCGTGGCCTGGGGTGGTTTACGTTCCGCTCTCACGAATTTCTGCCAGAGACAGAGTAGTTATTACTTGGAGCGGAAATGGAAGTTTCTGGAGATCTAGGGCTGCTGTTTCAGAAGGCTTTTAATCTTCTCTGCCCAGAAGCCCATTTTGCTGAAGCAGCTCAGACGTGGTCAGAGGGGAGTCCCTCGAACAGAGCCCAGCCTGTCCTCCAGCCACGGCAGCAGCTCCGCTTGCTGGTTGCTCTGGAGGAGGAGGGCCGCGAGCCTGGGGAGGAAGCGACCCCTGCCCCTTAATACAGCTGCGGTGTTGGTGCTGTGTTGTTGCTGTGATAAATGATGAGAAATGTTTGCTGAGCCCTACTATATGCTAATGGCCCACGCTCGGGGACTCTTTCAGTTCTTGCAGTTATTGATTAGATAGATGGATTAGACCCGTGTGCAGAGGAGGGAACCAGAAACCTTGCCCAAAGCCACCCAGCTCTCCAACAATTGAGCCAGGACTTAAATCACATTCTCTCTATGCAAGAGTGGACAAACTCAGTCATCAGGCATAGTTTAATGACTCAAATTCAACCCCTCAAATATTCAGCAAGAGCAACTTTGTCCAAAGGTGGGATTGTATTTGTTATTTATCTAAGGGGTCTTAAGCTTTTTTTTTTTGTTTTTGTTTTTTTAAGAGAGAGAGAGAGAGAGAGAGAAAGAAGGAACTTTTATTTTAATTTTTTTAATCTGGTCTTCATTGCTCTGATGCTTAGTTGTGTACGTGGTACTGGGGTTTGAACCCAGGTCCTCACGCATGCCAGGCAAGCGCTCTAACTTCTGAGACACTGCTCCAGCCCTCTGAAGCATTTTTCAGAGAGGCCATGGACGCTTTGGGAATTTGAAGGAACCTATTGGTTCTCTCCTTGGGAAAAGCATCCAACATCTGGTTGGATTAGGCTGGGCCCCAGGGGAGAATTGGTTCAGTTCCAAGTGTGCTATGTGCACTTCAGGAAGCAGCTGAGGGTCTGCACCAGAAGGACCCATGCAGACATTAGTAAGGAGAAGACCAGAGATGGGGTTGTCTCGGTGCACAGGGTGTGCAGGCCCTGATGCCCCAAACTAAAATAGAGCCCATCATGCACATGAGGACACCAAGAGGCACCGAATTTGTTTTTTTTTTTTCAAAGAGAGAAGGCGGGGGGAGAGAGAGAGGAGAATCAATTTTTATTGAGTTTTTCATGTGGCTTTCGTTGCTCTGACACTTAGTTGTGTATGTGGGTGCTGGAGTTTGAACCTGTGTACTTGCCCCCGCATGGTGGGCAAGCACCGTAACCGCCGAGCCACTGCTCCAGCCCTGGCACTGGATTTCTTAATTTGTCAAGAGAAACCAGAGCTGGATGTGGTGGCCTGCACATGTAATCCAACGACCTGGGAGGCTGAGGCAGGAGGATTGCAAGTTTGAGGCCAGCCTCACCAACTCAGTGAGAACTTGTCTCAAAATAAAAAATAAAAAGGACTGGGGATGGGATGTGACTCAGTGGTAAAGGTCCTCTGGGTACAGTCCCCAGTGCCAGAAAAAAAAAAAAAAAAGCAAGAAACTAGAAATGCCTCTTGAGGTGGGCCTGGGTAGCAGTAGGAGCAAGGACAGGGAAAGGAGCCCAGACAACAGATGAGAGCTGTGGTGGCAGCAGGATGAGGCCAGTGTCACAGCCAGGAGCATGGGCCCTGGAGGGAGACCTCTGGGTTCGAATCCCAGCTCTGCTACTTTGAAAAAATGTCTGTCCTGCAGAGATGTAAGAGTGTCCCTGAGCCTCTGCAAAATGGGGATGATTATAGATTACGTAGCCATGAGGATCAGCTGAGCTCGTGCCTGGCGAGCCTTCTACACAGGGCCGGGCTGTCACCGCGTTGCTCGGGAGCTCCTTTCTCTAGCAGTATTTACAGCCTCCGGCCCCATGGTGAATTCTGGGCTGCTGTGGCTAAAAGCCTTGCCGTTCACCCTCCTCCCCTGCCACTGCCCCAAGAGGGCTTGGAATTTACTTTGGCCTGACATTGGGCAGCTGCCATCTGTCCCAGAGCATCACCATCAGATGAGTGAACATCAGAACGGTCCCCTCTGGGGGTTGCCCAGTGCTCTGCACTTCAGTTTTGGCCAGACGAAGACATTTCCTGTCTGCTTTTAAAAAAGATGAAAAAAACCTCATTGGTACATTTGGGCCCCTCTGCCCCTGCCAAGGAGTTTTCGGGGATTCGCCATGGCTTCTGCCTTTTTTTTGCCCCTGCCCTGGTCCCTGCCCTAAGAGGGAAGGTTTGTCTGCTCACCTGTGGGTAGGAGCCAAGACCTTCATTAAAAGGTAGCTCCCAGGGGCTGGAGCGGTGGCTCAGTGGTTACAGCGCTTACCTGGCATGCGCTAGGACAAGGTTTCGAACCCTAGCACCATGTTCACAATGGAGTCTCAGAGTAATGAAAGCCACATGAAAAACTACATAAAGTTGATTCCCTCTCTCTCTCTCTTAAAAACAAAAAAAGTAGCTCCCAGCACTGAGAAGCCCACAGCACAGTTGGCCCTGGGACAGTCCTGGCCTTTGTATGCTTAGAGATTCCTAGAAAGGAGCAAGCTAGCACTGGCGTTTACATAGAATGTGTGGAACCCAAATTTTAGCTGGCACCCCTTGGACCAGTCCCGCTCCAGCTGATAACGAATCGAGAAGCAGAGGCAGCCTGGGAGGGTGCAGCAGGTCCAGATGAAGAAATGTGAAGCTCTCTGTTAGAAATTTGTGTGATCCTTGTGTCTGCCAGGCACATGGGCTACTGTCCTTACCCCACGGTCTGAGGCAGACAGCATTGTTCCCATCTTGCAGATGCAGAAAGGGGCTCAGAAGGGTGCACACTCTTACCTATCTGCTGTGTTTTGAATCCGGACCCAACCATGGCCTGCGTTTCATGTCTTCAGCGAAGAAAGTTCCGTTCTCTCTCTCTGGGTCTCAGTTTCCCCAATTTTTTAAGAGAAAGGGACAGTGAAAGAGAGAGAGAGAGAATGAATCAGCTTAATTTAGTTTTTCACGTGGCTCTCATTGCACCCAGACTTTGTTGCGTACGTGGTACTGGGGTTTGAACTCACGTACTCGCACATGCCAGGCAAGCACCGTAACCTCTGAGCCACCGTTCCAGTTCCAGTTTCTCCAGTTGTACAATAAGAGACTCCAATGCAGGTTCATCCCAGAGCTGAGAAATCCTGCAATTCTGAGGTCCACCAGGTGGACTTCTCCTGGAAAAAAACCTGACTCAGTTAGGTTTTGGAAAGAACATAACTGCCAGGTTCCAGTTTATGCTTGCTTGTTGGGGTTTCAGTTCCCTCTACTCTGAAGTGGAGAAAGCTCTCTGCTTTGGGGCTCCTGGGCCAGCCTTTCTCCTGCTGACCCAGCCCAGGAGTCCCCAGGGGCTGTGTCCCTGCCAGGCTGCATCTGTAGTCTGGTTGTCTCTGTCAGCTCTGGCTCTGGTTGGACTCTGAAGGGTGCTGATGTGTTGTCTTGCTGCCCCTGATGGTAATGCCTGGGGACAGCAGCCAGCATCTCCGGCTGGAGAGTGACTGAGCTTCAGAACCTCAGGGTCCCCAGCTTCCCCATGTGGTCTGCAAGAAGGACATCACCTCCTTGGGGCTTACCCTGCTCCCCTGGTCTAGGGGTGATGAGTAGGGGGGGAGAAGAAGGGTCCCACAAAACAGGGTTCCCCCAGGTTCGCCAGCTCTTCAAGTTCATGGTGTTAATCTGGCATCAGACTCCTGTTCATGCTGAGAAGTGAATCTGCTCCTGAGAAACAGAGAGCCGTGGGCTTACCTCTCCATCCTCACCACGCACATGCTCCTGAATGTACGGTGGCGTTGCATCCGGATAAATTCATCATAAATCGAAAATGCATGGAACACGCCTGCCCCACCCAACATCACAGCTCAGCCTCCTCCCCCGCTGTAAACCTGCTCAGACCACTTACACGAGCCTATATCGGGCAAAAGCATTGAGCACAAAGGTTACTTTGCTTTGACACCATGCTAAAGGAAAAAATAAAATAAAATCATTTAAGCTGACCCATGAGCCATTGCAAGTCAGGGACTATCTATATTGTATATTGTGCTTGGGCACAAGGTCAGGAAAGAGGTGACGTTTACACTAATTCTGGATTCTTTATTCTGGACTACGAAATTGCTGGTCCATCTTGCTTGAATCCTGCCTGCACCCATGCACCAGTTTTGGTCCCACAGTTGTGATCTTGTGGCTTTTTGTAGGGATATCTCCAAGCCCAAACCACATAGGTGAGACTGTCTCTAAGTACCCTTAAAAAAAAAAAGCTGCTTCATTATGAAAAAGTGCCGCCTACATGGAAATGGAAGGATCATGAGTGGTCATCATTTATTACCATTGCTGGATGTGACTTTGGGTTTGTGACAACTAACCGGATGCTGGCAAGTCCTTAGGCAAATCAGTTCACCTCCCGAGTCTGTTTTCTACCCTTTGAGGATGTCGCCTCGGGAGGCTAAATTGAGGAAGCATGTGAATTTCCTAGCCCGGGGCTGCTGCTTAGAGCACTGAGCCTCGCTAAAGCGGAGTTTGGGGAGCTATTGCTGTTATGATGGAATAGCCGAGTTTGGGGAGCTATTGCTGTTGTGATGGAATAGCTCTTAACAACCGTGGAAACGATGACAACAGCAGCCTTTGGCTTCCACATGTGTTGACAATAGTTCAGGCATCAGACAAAGCAGTTTCCTTTCATTCTTTCATTTAGGGCTTCATGGTCCTCTAGAACCCAGGTACTATAGGATCCCCATTTTTACAGAGGAAGAAGCTGGGGCTGAGAGTTTAAGTAACAGGTCCAGGGTCACAAGGTCAGGAAAGAGGTGACGTTTGCACTCATTCTGGATCCTTTATTCTGGACTACAAAATTGCTGGTCCATCTTGCTTGAATCCTGCCTGCTCATCAGAGAGGGACTTGAACGTGTTCACGTTCTCTCTCCTGGCTGGGGGTTCCAGGCCAGCATGCTGTGCTGGCTTAGAGAGCAGCACCCACACTGGCTAACCATTTGTTAGCCTGCCTGGGCCTCGTTGTTAATATTCATAGCATCCATGGTCCCAGGTGGTGGCCATCCCTGTGGGGGCCAGGCAGCTGCACAAAGTGGCCCCAAAGTGACCCATTCATCCCAGACTTGGTTGGAGAGGAGGAATGACACAGGACTTGTGCCACCTGCAGTGTTCTGGGGGTTTCTTTGTTAGCTGCATTGGGGGTTAAGAGCTGCAGGGCAGCGGCCACCAAGGGGAACAGTGGCTGATGGTTCTGGAACTTTCCTATTTTGATCATAATGGCACCAGCTGGAGCTGCAACCCAAGCCTGGGTCTTAGGAAATACTTCCTTCACAGGTGTCTTGAAAGAGCATGCCCTCGGCTCCGGCTGTCTTACCAGGCCCTCTCCAGCTCCCATTCTTTGGCCCCTAGGTGGAGAAGGTGACCTGAAGAGGTTGAGTCCACCGGGAGGGCTGTGGGAGGCTGAGCGGGAGCACAGAGGAGGGATGAAGCTCAAAGGCGCATGCGCCTGAGCAGGCAGCCACTGGAGGGTTCTAAAGAGAGCCGGGATGGGGCTGATTATATAATGGGGTTTAATGAGGCTTGAGGCCAAGGTTCATTACCCTCTAGAAGAGGGGGCGGAGAAGCACGCATCTTCACAGAAGTTTGGAGCCTCAACCTCAGTCTCTGCTCGGAATCAGGAGAGATTTGGGGTAGTGCAGCCCCACCTGCCTCTGTGGCAGTGATTCCAAGGAGAACACGTGTATTTCTCCCCACGGTCACCTAAAGGACTTTGCCCCCCAGGAATGAGCAAGCGGGAGTTGGCCGTGGTGCTGGTACCCCTCCCCCACAGACCCACCAGCACTCACGTTTTAGAAACCTGTCTCGGGCAGGTTCCCAACAGGTACTGCCCACCTGCTACATCCAGGTAGTCCCAGTCCAGATGCTTTGCAGGCCTTGAAGTCTACATCTGGAGGCAAATGGTTCAGAGAGGTCATCATACAAAGCACAGGTCCCTGGCACCCCCACCCCCACCCGCCTCCCAGTGCCTTCACTTCTGACCCTCTCTGTGTCGATCTTTGGGTGGTCACCTCCACAAGGGAAACTAGGTTATACAAGCATGTGCTTGTTAGAAATGCAAAATCTTCCTCTCCTCCCAGATCCAAAACCTACTGAGTCAGAAGTGCAGAAAAGGGGGCCAGCAATAGGAGTTTTCACAAGCCCCCCAGGGGGATCTGCAAGCCAGCACCACAGAATCTCTGGGCTACATGACAAATGGTTCTTAGTTTCTCATTTTGAGATATAGTCAGTCCTACATATGGTGGGTTCCACATCTGTGAACTCAGCCTACTGAGGATAAAAGATATTTTTTTTACAAAATGCATCTGTGTTGAAAACCTACAAACTTTCTCCCGTTCTCCCCGTCATGATTCCCCAACAAATACAACATAGCAACTTCTCACCTAGCAGGTGCGTTGTATTAGGTGTTGCGGGATCTGGAGTGATTCTCAGTACCCAGGAGGGTATGTGTTGGTTCTGTGCGAAGACTACACTATGTGATGGGAGGGACTTGAGTATCCTCAGGTTTTAGTATCCATGAAGTCTCCTGGAATCAGTCTCCCATGAATACAGAGGGGAAACTATGATTTCAGTCTTATGGAAAAGTTGTAGTAATAGGACTAAGGATTTCTGTATCCCTTTTACTAAGACTCATCAGTTTTTAACATTTCCTAGCATTTTCTCTCTCTTTTTTTTGCCGTTTCTCCTCCCCCATCTGAGACTGCGTTGCATACTCTCTGTAGATCCTTGCATAACCACATAGAGTTCCCAAATTCAGTGCACTAAATATTGGACCAGAACTTTCATGTAATCGGATTCCAGTTTCAGCAATTGCCCCGTTACATCCTCTACAGCATTTTTCCTTCTGGAACAGGATGTAAGCCAGGGGTCACGTACTGCATTTAGCTGTGAGTTCAGCCAGAAGTTCCTCTGCCTTTCTTTGTGGTTTGTGACTCTGACGCCGTTGAAGAGCAGGGGCCGGCTCCTCTATGGAACGTCCAGTGTTTTCTCGGGCAGGGACTCAGGCTGGGTCGTTTGGGTAGGACATCTACACACGTGGCACTGTGTTCTCTGTGTATCACATCTTTGTAGAAAACTCCATTGTGTGGGAGCAGAAGACCCAGGACCTCTCTGCTCCCTGCCGTCCTACCTGTGACTCAGACAGGAACCCAGGCTGGTACGTCTCTGTGATGCGAGGGATGTTGTTCCAGGTTCCGCCTTCTCTCACAGTGCCAGCTTATATGCAAAAGGTGATGTCCAGATGACCACGCCCGTGCCGACCTGCCGTGAATTGGTTGGAGATGTCTTTCCATCTTCTGTTGTGCGTTCATTTCCACCTGTGTTTAATGAAGTACATTAGACCTTACAGGGGAATTGTACTCCAAAAAGAAATGCCACTATTCCAGCCACTAGAACCTGTTAATGTGCCTTTGCTTCGAAATAGTCTCTGCAAGTGTATTCAAGTCCAGATGAGGTCACCAGCGTGGGCTCTCATCCATATGCCTAGTGTCCTGAGAAGAGGGACATTTGGACAGAGACAGAGAATACCATGTGAAAATGGAGGCTGAGATTGGAGTGAGGCTTCCACAGCCCAGGAACATCAAGGGTTGCTGGAGCCATGGGAAGCTGGGAGTGGGAGAGGTAGGGAGTAGATTTTCCTTCAGGACCTTCAGAAAGAGCCAGCCCTGCTTTTAAGATCAAGAGCCACCTTGACGTAGAACTTCTGGCCTCAGAAGAGTAAATGAATAAAATGTCTCTTGTTCTTATTTATTTGTTTATTTTTGGTACCAGGGATTGAACCCAGGGGCACTTAACCACTCAGCTACATCCTCAGCCCTTTTTATTTTTTTATTTTGAGGCAGGGTCTTGCTTAGTTGTTCAGGGCCTCGCTAAGTTGCTGAGGCTGGCCTTGAACTTGCGATCCTCCTGCCTCAGCCTCCCGAGCCACTGGGATTACAGGTGTGTACCATCACGCCTGGTATCTCTGGTTTTAATCCACCCACTTTGTGATAATTTGTTCCAGGACTCTAGGACACCAAAGCAGATGTCCTCCTCCCCCTCATTTTCCAAAGAAGAAGGAAAGAAAGGCAGCAATAGGCCAATCAGTAAAATAGTACATGCTAACTTCCAGGGTCACCTTAAATACAAGTAAAAGAGTGGAGCTGCTGGAGGTGAGGAAGAGAAGAAAGAGGAAAGAATCTGGAGGGCTGGCAGGGGCAGCTCAGTCCAGCAGGCGTGGAAATGTGGAGCCCTGGGCTCAGGGCTGCCAGATGCTTTGACTTCTCAGAAGGAGGAGATCCTGACTCTTAGAGGAACTCTCTCCATTTAAAAACCCTTAGCAATTCATGAGAAAGCTTTTAACATGGTGTGAGCCAATATTGCAGTACCTCCACAGGTTGGGGGCTCCTCATTTTTAAGCTGTGTTGGAGAATCATAGGTGTTGGAGCTAGAACAGCCCTCAGAAATCATGAGTCCAGCTCCTCATTTTACAGATGGGGAAACTGAGGCTAGAGAGGAAAAGGGACTTGCTCAAGGCTGTAGGGCTGGGGCTTGAACCTGAGTCTCCTGGTGCCCGGTGCTGGTTCTATCCATTGTACCAGGAAAGTTGCAAAAGAGTGGTCCCTGCTCAAAGTGCTCATCAGGGAGAATTTGAGATGGGAAACAGTGTCTGTTTAGCGGATGAACCATTTCCATGTATGTGGCTGGTGGTGCGCGTGGATGTGAAATTGTGTGTGTTGCGCACGTGGGTGTGTCTGTTCCCTTCCTGGTGGTTGTCGTCAACTCTCTTCTTGCTGCTTGCACATTTTGCAGTTCTTGCCTTAGAACCAACAGCTTGGGCTCCATGCGCGGTAGACACCCACAGACCTTTCGCAATGGTGGCTCCACCAGGAATCAGGGCACCAAAAAACTGGTTGGCACGCGGTTGGTGTTAGGAGCCAAGAGGGTCACTTGTGCTGTCAGAGCAAGTCCTGATCCTTGGTCAGGCACGTGCTGTCCTGTGTTCATTCCCATCCCCCAGCGTCAGGACTGTGGTCTGATTGATTGCGCCTGCCTTTGTCCCGGTAACCCCCAGGTGAGGCAGTTCCAGCAGTTGCTGAGGCTGGCTTTGAACTTGCGATCCTCCTGCCTCAGCCTCCCAGGCTGCTAGGATTATAGGCGTGCACCACTGCGCCCATCTCAGGAGTTTCTTTTTGAATTCATCCTCTGACCTTCTTTGGAGGCAGGAAGGCACTTGGCCCCACTCCTAAGGCAAAGTTATAGCATCCTGGCTTTGGTCAGGCATGGACTTGAGGCATGGGGCAGCCTGAGTTCCAATCTCATCTTCACCTCTGTGAGCCTCCATTTCCCTACCTTTAGAATGGTACTTTGCTCCTTTCTCATGGAGGGTTATTAGGATGAAATGAAAGGATGCTGGGCACTGTTCCTGGAGCCACCTGGCGCTATGGTTGTTGGTACTTTGTGTGGTGTTTGGGTTCAGCTCAGCTTTGGTCCTCCGCCCTGTCCTCGCCATACCCGAATGTGGCACTCGGCATTGATTGAATATCTGAGATGTAAAGTGCGATTTTGAGTATCATAAAGAAGCCAAAGAAATGCGTGTGACATTCCCCAGCTGCAGAGAACTTGCGGTCCATTTGTTTGGAAGCCGAGCGGGATGGAGGCAGACTCCGGCCATCTGAGTTTTCCTCCCAGAGCTGCAACCCTGGCCGTGTGGCTCTTGTTGCATTCTTGCCCAGCATCGTAAAGCCCTGCCTTCTTCATTTGGCAACTGGGTATGTGGTGATGTCCTCCTACTTCGCTGAGTCGCCAGTGGGGAAACATGAATGATTGTTTATTCACAAGAGGAGCTGGGATCGGGTTGAAGAATACGCGTTTCTCTGTTTACTTGAGATTCCACTTCCAAAGCTCGTAGTCAGCTTACCATGAAGCAAGAAGGAACTGCTTCTATCCGGTGGCTTCCAAACTTGGCTGCACATTCACGTCACCTGGAGAGCTTTGAAAAATTTCAGTGCCCAGGCTGAGTCCAGCCCAGTGGCACTGGAGCCCCTGGAGGCTAGAGCTCCGGCATTCGTCCTTTGAATGCACCTGGGTGCTGCAGGGTACAGCCAGGGTCAAGAACCTCTGCCCTCAGCGTGTTTAGAAGTCCCAGGTGAGTGAAAGCAAGCCCTTGCAGGATTTCCTGAGCACCTCCAGCTTCTGTACTGACAACTTATCTTCTCATCTCCAACTGTGTCCAAGCTCTAGAAATGAACAGAAGACAGGCTTCAGGCTGTGATGTGATCTTGTGTGATTCACAGGCGCAGAGGTCCCGCTGAGCCATAGTCACTGGTGATGTTGCTGCTTAGCAATGCTGACTTGGGTCAGGTTATCTGGTCCCCTGGCTACATCTTCAGCCGAACTGGCATTGACCCATCTGCTCAGTCCCCTCAACGCACGTTCACAGGGGTGGAGAAAGAAGGTGGGTAGGCAGGTGTGAGGTATAGACACAACTATGCTTCCTGGGGTGTGTGACAGAGAGATCAGGCTATGAGGACAGGACCAAGGGAGACACACTCATAGCTGTCCAGAGGACTTAAAAAAGGAAATAATGTTAATTCTAAGTGGTGACTGGTTTTTTTTTATTTACTGTCTTAATTACAGGAAGTATTTTCTAACCATGTAGGCAGTTCCCTATTTATTAATTTTATTGGCCCATAAAATCCAAGTCAGGAACTGTCTCAGTCTGTTTTCTGTGCTATAACAAGATAGCTGAGACTGGGTTATTTAGAAAGTAGGAATTGTCTCAGTCTGTTTTCTGTGCTGTAACAAGATAGCTGAGACTGGGTAATTTATAGAGAAAAGAAGTTTTTTAGAGCTCACCGTCCTGGAGGCTGGAAGCGTAAGAGCATGTGCCATAAAGGAGGGCCTTGGGCCACTTTCGTGCATGCTGGGAAGAAGAATGGGAAGCAGGCACGTGTGGGAAAGGGAGAAAGGGGCTGAGCTCTGGTGACTTATTCCATCTCTATAAGAAAAGCATCAGTCATTCAGGAGGGCTCTGCCCGCATGACCCAAACAGCTCCCACTGGGCCCTGCCTCCCAGCTCTGCCATGTGGCAAATTCCAACACAAGTGTGGGAGGGGACAGACCATATTCAAATCATAGCAGAAACAACTTTTCTAGATGGGAGTCTTAAAACTTCCTTACACTATTTAGCCATGAAAGTTCTCTGCGGAAAGTATCTTATCTGGATCCCCAATATATGAGATGAGAGATAAAAGTTGTTCTGGGTTACATGAAGCAGAGGGGGGCCAGGTGTCCCATCCCCTTCCTTCTGCCACCCAGCAAGTGGCCCCGGAGATAACTCCTGTACAATTTAATTTTGTGTTCTTATTTGGAATTTCTTTGAATATTATGAACAAGAAACCCAAGGTCTTTCTTTTACTAACTCTGGATTGCTAACTGGTTCCTGTCCTCCGAGGCTGACGTGTCACTGATAGGTTGTAAAGATCTACTCGAATCCCTTGTGAATTCCAGCCCTCTAAGGTGTCAGGGGCCCTGGGGAAGAGGTGGAGTCTTGACTTTCGCTTTTTGTGAATGAGGACAGCGTGGTCCAGGGAGGTTGAGTGGCTTTCTCAGCTGTGTACAGCTACTACCTGGTTAAGCCACGAGTGGAGTGATCCACCAATTAGGTGACAGCTCTCGTGACACAGACGTTCGCCCTCTGAACTCTTGCATCATGTCACAGTTGAAGGCTGACAGGGAGTAGCCCGAGGACGGATGGGGAGGGGATGGAACCACATCAGAGGTGGTAGGAACAGCCCTGCTGAAAGGCCAGGAACCGTGTGGGGCGAGGCATTGTGGGAATTAAGTCTAGGGAGGAGACCAAGCAGGGTCTGGGTTTGGGTTTCACAGTCTCAGTGCAGAGGGAGGCCGTCTGGTCTTAGGCTCGGGTGCGAACACACCTGCACTCTTTCCTCTTCCCTTCAACAGCAGCTTCTGCCACTGGACACGTGCACCCATTGAGAATTGTCCTCTCCCAAAGGACACCCCCAAAACCCCAAGCATGGTCCTATTTAGAAATTGGGCCATTGCAGATATAGTGACGTGAGGATGAGGTTATGCTGGGAGTAGGGATGTCTTACAAGACGAGGGGAACTTGGTCATGGAGAAACCCAGGGAGATGGCCATGTGGCCACAGTGGTGCAGACCAGAGGGACACCTTGCAAGCCAGGAACACCAACAGTTGATGGCCACCAACCTGGAGGACAGCAGGGCCCTCGCTAGGGTCCTAGAGGAGCTGGGTCTTGCTGACGCCTTGAAGAATAGAAAGGTCTGGCCTCCAGCATGGGGAGGGGATGCATCTCTGCGGTTTCAAGCTACCTGGTTTGTCATGCTGAGCTGTGACTGCCCTGGGCGGAAGGCAGTGTTTCTAAGGGGCACATGGGAGCACCATGCTAATGAGCCAGTCCCCCCGTGGCTGAATCAGTCTGGGAGGAAACGGGGTGCTTCTGGGGGAAGTGACATGAGCTCTCCTCAACTGTGAAATTGCTCATCAATCACTGCTCCCATGATCACCTCGCACATGGCCCCCTAGTGACCATAAGGAGTTAAGTGCCACTTTCCCAAAATATCCCATGCCTCTCTGGCTGGCTGTTTGCTTCAGAGCAGTCTGACTCCTGGTCCAGGGGGGTTCTTTGCAGAGTTGGGGGTGGGAGCTGATCCGTGACAGCGGTTGCTGCCCAGCCTCAGGCTCACAGGTCTGTACACCACCGTGGGAACAGGCCCTCTGGACTAAGCCATTTTCCCGGTTAATATGGGCTTCATCGGAAATCTTCTTTGATTTCTCTTGACACCCATGCTCTGATTTAGTTATAAGCTCAGTAAGGTACTTTTTTCATTCAGAAAAGCCCCCTGTCAGTGGACCTATGACAGAGTGAGTGCTGAATGCATTCAAAACCTCCAAGTGGAGGCTGGGCGGGGCCAGCCCTTGCTGTGCAATGTGGGGCAGGTTAATCAACCTCTCTGACTCAGTTTCCCCATCTGGAAGTGAGGATTCTACTTCAGCCACAGCAGGATGACAAAGATTAAGTTCAAGAACGGCCTGCAGAATGCTGTTCCCGTGGGGGAGGCTGTTTGAGAAGGTTCCCAGTGCAGGCTGGCAGAAGCTGGAGCAAAGGTTCCCCCATCTGTTTAGGGTTTGTGGTGGGAAGCATATTGGTGTTACTGATATCAATGGCCATGGCTACTGGTTTTTTTCTTACTATAAAATATTTTAGATACTACATTACAAATTAAAAATTGTGTCTAATGCACACACATATATGTATTTACGTATGTATATTTGTAAAAATATCTGTACATTTTAAAGAACAAAATGGAGTACTAGGCCAGAGTGAGGCTGGGACTAGGAACTTGCCATGGACACAAACTTTAAGAGGTGTCTGGAAGCTCTGATATCAACAGCCAACTAGCCTAATAAGTATTTCAATCAATCAAGTGGGCAAATTGCATGGACTGGCCTCCCGTGTTTGTAAATAAAGTTTTATTTGAACCAGAGCCAGGATGAGGGGTGGCAACTGAAGGAAGCTCTTGGAATTGCAGGGCAGAATCCTGTGTTTACATGAAACTTTAATACTTTATTGACTGGGATTGCTTTTGCATTGATTTTTTTTTTTTAAAGAGAAGCAACTTTCATGTGCCTTTTATTGCTCTGACACTTACCTGTGTACGTGGTGCTGGGGTTTGAACTCACGTTCTCAAGCATGCAAGGCAAGTGCAGTAACCGCCGAGCCACCGCTCCAGCCCCTTTTTGTTTTTCTGTTTTTTAATGCTGCATTGCAATATTTTAATCTCATTTCCTGAGTTTCCGTGGCTACCTCTGAGGGCTAATGCCTTCCCCTCATCCTCACCTGATCAAATGAACACCTGCACTGTCAGGACTGAACTTGAACTTGAACTTGAGAGGTGGAAGATCGCCTGGAAGCCCGTTAGGTGTGTTTCTTAACTGATTTTTCCTTCCTTTCCACTAAGAGATGGTATGAGCCTGAATTTGTTTTTTCTGCCTTGTTTTCTTTTTTGGGACATGTCACACGTAAAGCCCCTAAATATACAGCTTGTCTTTGCATATTTCTGAACTTCATAAAAACGCATTTATTCTTCACATAGTCTGTGGCTTTTGATGAATATTCTGCTTTTGAGGCTTGTGCAGGTCTCTATGAATAAGGTTGATTTATTTTTATGCATAACATATTGTGTTTCCCCAATGCCACGGTGCGCATTTATTGCTGCAGGTTAGCGCCTCTGAAATCGGGCTGTGAATTGTGATCTATAGCACCTCACAGTCGCTGTGTGTCCCACGGACTCCAGCTGCAGCTGTCACTGCCTGCCCATCCTCCTGATGCTGTCACTCACTGGTGCTGGTGTGCGTGGACGATCTTACATGCGTTGGGTTTAAATGGAGTCTGCAAGGTTTTCAGAATTATAACACTGCAACTTGACATTAAAATAAAAGAATGTACATGCTATTTGTGCAGAAAGGCATAGAGCAGATGCAAGATGATAAATCATCCAGGGAAGCTTGAGAGTGATTTTTTAAATAACACGAAAGGAAAAATTCAAAGTATGAGAAAGCACCATGCCTTGAATTAACTAGCTTCCTCTTTCTCAGCGGCTTATAAATCAATTATGTACCTTCATCAGCAGCATCGTCGAGTCCTGAAATGTGGGGACATTCCCCTGTATGAACAGACTTCGATCAATGCCTGGCATTTCTCTTTTGAAGGACATTTGCATTCATTCTTCCCACCTCGTTCTCCCTCCCTCCCTCCTTCCCTTTTCTTTTTTCTTTAATTTTTAGGCATCCTTGGATATTCTTCTTATACACTTCAACATTTAGCTCAGTTTTGCAAATTTCTCTGGTGCCATTGGTTGCCTGAGAATGCATTTGAACATATTGAGGGCTGGCTCCCCTCTGAGCCTCCTGGAGAGGCCTCCAGGGAGAGGCCTGGGATGAAGTCCTCGACCCAAGCACCCTTCTTAATTTTTATCAGGAAAGCATTGGAAAGAAAGACCGAGAAATATTCCCTGGAGCAGATCTGCCGGGTCTGAGAATCTGTGCACCTTGAACTTGGTAGGGTCAGGGCTTCTCCACCTTAGCCTGATAGGCTGCAGGGATAGTGGATGGGTAGGGCTCAGGGCTTCCCTGTGTCTCGTAGGGTGTTTCGAGGCTGCCCTGGCCTCTACCACTGCGTGCAGGTAGACCCTCCCCATCACCCCCTCAGGCTCCCTGATAACACAGAATATCTCCATCGTTGTCAGATGCGCTCTGCAGGGTAAGGCTAGAGGATGTGACATAGGTTGTCCCGTTGTCCACCAGCTACGCCTGGCTTCCTCAAGGCTCATCCTCACCAGCTTTCCCGTGACCAAGGGCTTGAACCCTCTTGCCAATTTCATGAGAATGAAGTCCCCCTTCAGTGCCACTCTGTGCTTCCCCGGTGGCTGAGGAGGTCGGGAGGCTCTTCACGGGTTTACTGCTCCTCTTTGTTCTCCACGAATTGTCAGCGCCCCTTGCTAGCTCTTTTCCTGCTGAACTGTTTCTCTTTCTCTCATTATTTTTAGAAATGAAAAAAGTATCCTGGCCTCCACTTCTGGTGTGTCGATGACAAACTTTTCCCCATTTGTGTCATGCCATCTGACTTTAGTGTCCCTTTTGATGTCAAGGGGTTTTGACCTTAACGCTGTCCAGTCTCATTTTTTTCCTTTATTGTTTATACTTTAAAAAAAACTTATTTAGTAATCGTTTCCTCCCTGAAATCATAAACATATTGTCTTATAGATCTGAAAAGTTGTCAAGTTCTTCCCTTCCCATTGAAATCCTTAATCCGCAGTTGATCTCGTTGCATGATTAAGATAGGGCCCTATTTTTATTTCCAAATAAACTTCCAATTGCCCAGTGCCACTTACTGGATAGCCTGCTCTGCCCCACCCACCTGCCATGGCTGCTTGGCATGGACCCCCAGGTGTCTGCCTCCGATCTGGACTGTGCCTTTGTTGTTGTTCTTCTTCCTCCTCCTCTTCCTCTTCCTCTCCCTCCTCCTCCCCCACTTCCTCCTCCTTTTCCTTCTTTGGTACCAGGGATTGAACTATAGGGCACTTAACCACTGAGCCACATCCCCAGCCCATTTTTTACTTTTTATTTTGAGCCAGGGTCTCACTAAGTTACTTAGGGCCTCGCTAAGTTGCTGAGGCTGGCGCTGAACTTGCAGTCCTCCTGCCTCAGCTTCCGGAGCTGCTGGGATCGACTCTAATTTCCATACTTCAGTATTCCTTTTTTCACGTCTGCCTGGATAAGTATTTAAATATTTGCTTTATTTTCTTTTAAACATATTTCTCTCTCAAATGCAGTGTAGTTTCCTAGACTGGATCTTGGAACAGAGAAGAGGCTATAAGTGGGAAAGTGAGTAAAACCCACACAGAGTCTGGCGTTTAATTGTAATGTTCCAGTGTTTTGACTGACGTCCCAGGTTGTGTAAGAGGCCAGCATGAGGAGAAGCCAGGTGGTGGGCTTATGAGAACTCTCTATAGTTCCTTTGCAACTTTTCTGTTGATCTAAAAATACTCCAAACTACAAAGTTGATTTAAAACATTTTTCTCAGCTCTTTTTTAAATTTGTAATATTTTCTCTTCTTAACTCCGTGTTTGAATTCTTCAACCCATTACTTCCTTTTACACTTTACGTTTATCATCTCTTGGGTTTAAATCATTTGTCTTAATCTTTTATTACTTTTGCCCTTCATCTTTTAAATTTTGTCTTCGTTGACTGACAATCTTGTCTACATTAAGATTCTGCTCTTTGATCTCACTGCCCAAAAGGAAAACAGTGAAGATGATCTGTTTATTGGACTTCAAACCCATTTTTAACTTTTTGGTTGTTTGTCTCTTCTAATTTGCTTTTAGTTTTAATTACTTCCTAACCCTCTCTCTCTTCACTATTAAGTGTTTCATTCTTGTTATGCCTTGTATGTAAATATCCTACGAAGGCACATGTGTAAAGGCTTGGTTCCCCGAGTGGTGCTGATGGGCAGTGTTGGAACTCTTGGCCTAGTGGGAGGTCTTTGGGTCATAGGGGGTGTGCCCTCGAAGGGGACGATAGAATCCCAGCCTCTTCAGCGTGTGTGTGTGTGCATGTATGTGTGTCCTGGCTCACGAGCTGAGCAGTCTGCACTGCCAAGCACCCCCATCATGACTGACCACCCTTGTCAAAGGCAAGTCAGTGGGTCCATTTGACCTTGAGTCGGAACCACCACACCTGTGAACTAAAATAAACCTTTTCTCTTTCTAAGTTAATTATCTCAGGGATTTCATTATAGTGATGGAAATCTGACTGATACGCTTCCTCTGCCTCACTGTGAGCACAATACCTTTCCTTGGGCTGTGTTTCTAACTGCAGACAAGTGTGGCCGTGGGGGAGAGAGTAGGAAGCAGGCCTTGTCGTGAGCAGGGCAGAAGGAAGCCTGCCTCCCCACGCCCCTGAGTTGCAGTGGCAGAGCCTGGCTTTTGCAGGGATCACACATTGAAGGGGTCAGGTGTTGTCCCTCTGCAGGCTGCAGTTCTCTCTGCAGGTGGCATGTTGGATTTGTGGAGGGCCTGCACAGCAGCTTGAGCGGGTCTGGCATGAGGCTGTGCCCTTGAGAATCCACAGGGTGGAAGCCATTGCGTGTGTGCTACCTTACCTGTGCTGGCCGGCTGACACTTGGTGACCACTCCCACATCCCCAACTTTGGGATGGCCGGATAGCAGCCTCTGGGCCAACTCAGCTTCCCAAGATGATGGATGTGATTTGCCCCCATACTTACATTCTCCTTCCCAAGAAAAATCCCATCTACTTGAAGGTGACCCTTGCCGACACCAGATTTCTTGGGGTGGGCAATCATTTGGGGGGCTCCGACTGCTGGGCATAGCTAATGGGACACAACCCTGACTTCCTGCCCACAGATGCACTGCTGCCCCGTAGCCCATTCGCACAGTGATGAAAGCACTATTTGAAGGACATTCCCCTTCGTCACAGCTGAGCTTGAGCAGTAACCTGGGAGAGGGCAGCACCTGCAAGAACTGATCCTGGGAACTTCTCCCTCTAGCCTCTTTGTGATTGGAACAGATTTTCCCCTTGTTTTAATCTTGGTCCTACAGTGGTCTGCCTTCATGGTAGGCCTTGGAAATTTTGGTTGCTAGAAAGTGCCAAGGACTTCTGCATTCCACAGAACCCAAGGCATGTGAGAGTCTTTTTTTATTTTTACCAATTTTATTTATTTTTCCACGTGGCTTTTGTTTCTCCAAGACTGAGTTTTGTGTGTGTGGTGCTGGGGTTTGAACCTGGGTCCTTGTTCATGCCAGGCAAGCGCTCCAACCACTGAGCCACCACTCCAGCCCCATGTGAGGGTCTTTTTTTAAAGTTCCATCTCATACATTCCATCTTTCCCCCCTCCATCAGATCATTGATACCTCCAGAAAGCTCAGAGTATAAAGTTTGGCTTTGAATGAGGCATCCTGCCTTTCTACCTGATTGGATTGTGGCATAAGCTCTCAGAGGTCAAGGCAGGCCCTGGGTTGCTGATGTACATGGATTGGGAGCTCAGCGTGTGTAAGGAAGGCAGTCCCTGCCTCCACGGGCTGCTAGACACTCACATGATCCAGATGATTCCAAGCGGCTTGAAGCAGAGTGGAGCAGGGCTGCCTGGTCCGTATCATCTGTGTGAATTAGAAAAGCACGCCCTGGGTGGGCTGAGGCAGTGGCTCGGCAAGTACACGGGTTCAAACCCCAGCACCCACGTACACAGCTAATTATCAGAGCAACAAAAGCCACGTGAAAAACTCAATAAAAACTGATTCTTTCTCCCTCTCTCTCTCTTTCTCTCCTCTCTTAAAAAAAAAGTTGTAAAAGAAGACAAGCACCCCCTGGGTAGCATCGCCCCACACCCAGGGCACGGCTTGGGGGGCAGCGTGCCGGTGGGCCTTCAACCCCAACTTCTCTCCCTATACTGGGTTGAATAGCATTCTGCACCCCCCCCCAAACACATCCACCTGGAACCTCAGAATGTGACTTTGTTTGGAAATAGGGTCTTTACAGTTGCTGGTTAAAGAAAGCTCATGCTGGATTAGGTGACCCCTAAATTAAATGAGTGGTGCCTTTGTTGTTTTTTTAAATCTTTTTATTAAGGAGTTGAGTTATTGTACAATCATAAATGCATATAAAGTAACAATTTGACATGCATATATTACCCATATCCCAGTCTTTTGAATATTCAATATTTCATCCCTACAAGCAATATAAATGCTTAGGATGTGAATTTTCCAGAATTAAATGACTGCATAAGTATTATTTGAATTCTCAGGGGGGTCGAGAGTATGCTACATTGTTGACTGTCTCCCTAGATCCTTCTCTTCCTCCCTCTCAAATCCCCCAGCGGCTCCCCGCTCGCCTACGTGTCTATGGTTCCCCTAGATTATATGTTGCTACACTTTTGCTGGGTCTAATACATGAATTTATCTACCTTTCACACAGGCCTGGGTTTAGCTCCAGCCTCCACAAATGAAGGAAAACATTCGACCCTTGGCTCTCTGGGTTTGGCTAACTTTGCCCATTATTCTTCCATCGCCATCCATTTACCTTCAAAGGCTGCAATATCGCTGTTTCTAATTCCTGAGTAGAACTCCATTAGTATTATATATACCAGAGCTTTTGGATGCATTCATCCAGTGAGGGGCATCGGGTTGGTTCCATAATTTAGCTATTGTAAATTGAGCTGCTATGAACATAGATATTGCTGTGTCACTGTAATGTGCTGATTTACTCCTCTGGGAAAATACTCAGAAGAGGGATAGCTGGATTGTATGGTGGATCCAACCCTAATTTTTTGAGGACTCTCCATACTGCTTTCCAGAGCGGCTGGAGACTGGAAAGGCTGTGCCTTTATAAGAAAACAAAAAGAGACGCACAGGGAGGAGACCATGTGAAGGAGGAAGCAGAAGTTAGACTCTTTTGCCCCAAGCCAAGCATGCCAAGGGTTGCTGCAACCACCATGATCTCTAGGAAGCATGAGCACATCTTCCCACAGGGCTTCAGAATGAGCCAGTCCTGCCCACCATTACCCTCTCGATCCATGATGGAACGATTTTCTGTTGTCTTGAGAACTGCGTGCGGCACTTCGTTTGGGCAGCCCTAGTGCACACATGAACACTTCCCTTATCCAGGAGCCCCTGGGCAAGGCACAACCAGCAACCTTTTCCTGGTGGCTCTGCCAAGAAGGTGACATTCGAGCTGAGACGTGAAGGCGGAGGAAGAACTAGTTGTGGGGAGACCCAAGAGAGCAGGATCTAAGCAGGGAGAAGAGGCGCTTCAGGGGGCTTAGGAAGGGAAAGGACGCCCACATGTCCTTGTCCCTGGAGGATGGAGGACATTGTAATTTATGAACCCTGGTGACCGCAGCAGTCAACGAAGGTCTTTTGATAAATCACAATTTCCAGTAGCATGAAAAAGGGGTGTGTACTAGTCATTAAAAAATGACTCTTGGGTGACACTATTACTCTCACACAAGACCTCTCCTGCAACTAAGAATAGGGCTACAAACCTTCTCCTCCAGTGCATATATATATATATATATTTTTTTTTTTTTGCCTAGCATGTAATGGGGCTCACCATTGGCCAAGCAACATTAATGAATAACTCAATTTTATAGCCATGAACGAGAATGGTCTTAACTGACAAGCAGCCCCTCCATCTAATTCTAGCCAAAGTGAAGGAAGCTGGACAGCTATAAAAATCATTCACAATTTCGGCGGAAAACCCTTGTGTATTTGATGCTTACTTGACGGACTTTCATTTCATATTAATCCATTCAACTTTCTAGCCATATATTTGTTACTAGTAATTTTTGTGAGTATACAAGGAAGCTATTTATGCTCAAAAATAAATGTTTTATGGGGTTTTAATGAATTTTTACAACTTTGGAATTTTGTTCACCAAATGATTATTTTGCATATTGCTTTTGGTTTAAAAGTACTTTCTCGCACATTATCTCATTTGATAAATAATGATAATCATTCCTACCCTACCCTCAAATAACTCGATTCTTGGAGATAAGTATGTGGTAAACACTGGGGTTTCATTTGGATTCGGGTCATTAATGAGCACTTAGGATGCTTTAAAAGGAACCGACTAAAGATTATCTCGATGTATTATCATAATATTTAGCATATTGGAATATGGATGAAGAAAAATAATTAGGCATAACAAATGTAGATAAAAGTGAAGTTTTTTCTGTTGAAGAATAAAAGATCTAGACTGATAACAATCACAAGGAAGAATCATAAAGTTCTTTTTTGATCATAAAGTAAAAGAGTAAAATAATTTTCAAACACAGAAGTAGTTAGAGTAGGTCACGACGCCATAGAAGTTTGTAGGGTTCCCTCCTTTTTTTTCTTCTTTTTAGTACCAGGCATTGAGCTCAGGGACACTTAACCACTGAGCCACATCCCCACCCTCTCTCTATATATTTTGAGAAAGGATCTCACTAAGTTGCTTAGGGCCTCGCTAAGTTGCTGAGGCTGGCTTTGAGCTTGCGATCCTCCTACCTCAGCCTCCCAAGCTGTAGGTATTACAGGCATGGGTCACTATATCTAGCAGAAGTTTGTAGTTTTAAAAGGTATCTCCCTGGCAACTCCTGACTTAGCCATTTATTTATTCATTCAACACACGTTGACTAAAAGTCTTGTTCTAAGGATAGCCCAGAGAGCAGTATCACTTCTCACAGAGGCCATTGGCCTGGATTTCCAGTTCCCAGGTCTTTACAGGAAATAGTACTATTGCCCTTTATCTGACTTTCTGCAGAAGACTAGTTCCAGCTGCCACTGCTGTCTTAGCCCATCCATACTACACTCGTTCACAGCCTCCTGGGAACTACTCTCCATCCACTCAATGAGGACGACTCCCAGAAAACCTAATATCCCCAACTCCGGCCAGTTTACACTTCTGTGTTAGCTCCCAAATCACTTCTCTCCCCGTTTCCACTGCTGGGTCAAAGCCGTCACCCCCACACCACGCTCTCCTGACTCCTTCCCTTCATGCCCACTCCACAGGGATCTTTGTGAAAGGCAGACGTGACAAGTTAGTCATTGCTTATAACCCTTGCATGGATCTGCATGGCTCTTAGGCCGAAGATGAAGCTGCGTGGCCTTGGGCCCTGTGTTCTCTGGCTCCCACCTCTCCAGCTGACCCACCATCCCCTCCTCCTTGCACGCACAGGCACACACACGTGCTTACACATCCTCTCCATAGCCGCTCCTCTGCCACATTCTTTACTACCATGTGTGCTGTTTCTGCTGTCCAAACACAACCAAGTGCCCACAACATACATGCGTCCATGAGCCTAGAGTTGGGAAGGATTCCGTGAGAATCCCTGGAATACCAAGAGGCATTAGGATACTAATGGAAGTGCATTGGGCAGGGTGGTACCACTCCTTTAGGACTTTGGGATTTTCCTTGCTTCTTCCTCTGTGTGCTGGGAGGGATCCAAAACTGTTTGAGGACCCTCTTGGCCTGCCCAAGGGCACGGTCCTACAACCTACGCTGCACAAGCCCAGTGGGTTAGTGGTGCTAGATCAGTGATGCCTCTCCCAGCCCTCATGGCATGGGCCCTGCTGGTGTTTTCTGTGTCACAGAGGTTGACTGAAGGGAGAGAGTTGTTAGAAATATGAGCAGCTTTCACAAGCCAAATGAGTCTCTGGATCATGCCAGACCTCCATTGTTTTGACTTACTGTAGAGTTGCCTTCACTGACTGTTTGGTCCTTATGTTCCTTCACCATTAATTGAAGGACATTTTAAGAACATTTTGTTGGGGATGATTGCTACAGCAACCTGTGTCCTACAGACCTGTGTCCTATGTCCTGTGTTCTTGTAGAAGGATAATTTATTTCTGATGGCAGAAATAGGAAGAATTGTGATTTCCGCCTTTCTTGTTTTGTTTTGTATTATGGGATCAGTGCATTACATAGGTAACTGATCATGTTTTCCTTTTTTCTCTGGCTGCCAGGAAGCTCAAACTCAAATTGAGGGGGCTGGAGTGGTGGCTCAGTGGCTATGGCGCTTGCCTGGCATGAGTGAGGATACGGGTTCAAACCCTAGTACCACGTACACAATGAAGTGTCCCAGCAATGAAAGCTACATGAAATATTAAATAAAATTGATTCTCTCTCTCTCTCTCACTGTCCCTCTCTCTTTTAAAAAAAATCATTAAAAAATGAAATTGGGGACCAGCTTTCTGTAATAGGCATCTTATGTATGTTCTTGGTATCACTCTTCTCTCCTATTCGCATTTCCTTCTTAGCCAGCTTTCCACATTATCTCCTTTAAATCCTCCCTCCCCCTTTATAATGTATGAATGTTAGTGGTTTTAAGTTCTCTCTGACATAAAGGAAGGCCCAGGTCAGCGTATGTGGACGTGTGAGATATCATCCTTTTTAATTCCTGCACTCTCCGCAAGCATCCACTGTATGCCAGACACGGATGCATTATCAGGTTCACATTATGAAACATAAAGCAGAGGATGATGAGGTTGAGAGGAGTGGGGTGGCTTCCCCAAGAGCTGGCAGATCCTGGTTGCTATGTCAGCTCTGGCTCTGAACCACTGCCTTAAACTTCCTCCCTTGGAAGGGAGGACCTGGCAGTGATATAGTTGGCTTCCTCTTTCTCTGACTTGTTTTCCAAGAGGATGCTGTTCGGGGCTTGCCTCTTATTCCTGGATTCAGCACGGTGTTTGGGATACAGAAGAGCTTAAGATGTGTTTGTTGAGTGGGCATCAGCTTGGGTTACATTTGGAGAACCATTTCCTCCTATTCCTAAAAGTGGAATAGAGGACATTTCTGAACAATTCAAGATTCAGAAAATCCTGTCGAGTGGCAGCTTTGTGGACATACCCTGCACAGGCAGCGCAAGGCGGTCTCCACCCGCGTGCTGGCAGCAGTGGGCGGGGCATGATGCTGTTGCACCTTGTGTGCAGGGAGCAGAGAAGAATCTGACTATTGCATAGCGCTCCAGCTGCACAAACCAGCTCCCTGAGACTGTGACGCTCGTCGAGGAAAGTGACTTGCGTTGCTTCACCAAGGAGGCTCTCTGACTGAGAATCTTGGCTGTGCAGATGTCTTAGGGGTGCAGAGTCTGTGAAAGCTGATTGTAACTCTCATCAATGTTTGCTCTGAGCTGTTGAATTACACCTGTAAAATAAGAAGCTGGAAACACATGAGCCCTTTCCCAAATCCTGGTCCCAAGTGGAAGTGAATTCAGCTCTTTCCCTTCTTTTCTCTCTCTCTCTCTCTCTACACACACACACACACACACACACACGCATGTGTGTGGTGACTTTGGGAATCATTGACAGAAATGATCCCAGATCCCCCCATCAAAATGGACTTGACCTTGGCAAATGACACCGTCTTGCTCGTGAGACCAAAGCGCTACAGCTTCCGTGTTGCGAGTAAGCTCGTCCCTTAGCTTCCTGAACCGATGGAACAAACGCGTGCAAATGCATCTTCAAGATGCCATGGAATATCTATGTCCCTTCATTTACCTCCATTCCCGAGTACCTGTGGTGGCATGAAAGCCCGCCCATGTGGGTGACAATGGTAGAAGGGGACTTGAGGGGAGGTCTGCTTTATGATGATTGTTTCTGTGTTGGCTTTGGAATTTGTTTTTTGAAAATTTTAATTTTGAAATAGTTTCGGTCTTCCATGAAGTTGAAATGACAGTGTTCCCTGTTTCTCCCAGTCACATTGTCTTACGTAGCCATAATGCATCACCTAAATTAGGACAATGACGTTGGTGCAGTACCGTTAATGCAGCAAGAAGCGAAGGTCTAGGTGGCTGGGGTGTGGCTCAGTGGTGGAGCCAGGCCCTGGGTTCAATCCCCAGCACTGCCAAAGAGGGGGACTGTATTATCTGCATGCACCTGTAAGTGGCTGCAATGACTGCATTCTAGCTCTGCACCCGCCTCTTTCCATGGCTTTATCATTTAAATCAGTGCATAGCCCTATGAGGTGGATACTGTACTTACCCCATATTAGGGATGGGGAAACCATCCTTCCTTCGAACGTGCAGCTGGTGAGTTGTGAGTTGTGATATAAACCCAGACTCAGACTCCAGAGCATATTTTTTAACCTTTCTTGTATATCGCCTCCAAACTCAGTGCTAAATTCCTTGGAGGGAGAGACTTAGTGAGTGCTCCACATCTTCCCACCGTGATCTATAGATGGTGGGGCTCACGGCATATTCAGCGTTTGCTTTGTATGTGCTGAAACATAAGGAAGATGAATGAGATATGGCTGAACTGGATCTTTCTCTCCCTGCTTTCCCAGAACTTGCTGTTAAGTCCAAATCATGAAAAATTGTAATGTCACAATCTGAAGGGAAAAGAAAAGAAAGAAAATGGAAAATATCCACACGTCAGTTATTCATCATGGCCCACAGAGAAGTTCCTTGACCTGCTTTTGAGTCACCTAGGTAGAGAATGGGCCCATCCTCCTGGCCTCTGCTCTCGATCACAGGGCTAGAAGCAAACCTACTTCTTCTCCATGGGGTCCAAATACCTGCTTCCTGGGAGCTTCAGTAATGGTTAATCCACAAACGATTCGTGCCGGGTGCAATTCTGGGAGGTCTTCACTTTTCTTTGTTTTTCCTGGGTCAGACATGACACAATGTTTACTCTCTAAGCAAATGTCAATTAATGGCAGGCAATAGAAGGACGTTCACAATGGTACCTTTGGCTGGAGAATGGGGTAGGGCAGGAATCAATAGAAGATGAACTTACTTGAGTTCAGTAAGTACTGTGCACCTATGATGGACAAGATGCTGTGTTCACCACCATCTGGGGATCGATTGGACGTGACTCTGGCTCCCAGAAAACGCTCATATGCTGGGCCTGGGAACGGAAGTTGTTTTTCAGGGAAGAAAAGCTTTCAGACATGGATCAAATCTCGGTGCCCTTTTCATTGACCAGCTGATGAACATTGGGCTAGCCTTTTAACCTCTCCAATCCTCAATTTTCTCATCTGTAAAGAGAAGATAATGATACCTCCATTAAAGATCACCAGTGACAAATGAAAGAAGACAGACAGAAATGACCACACACTGGATGACTTCATTTTATGAGATGTTCAGAAAAGGCAAATAGATAGAGACAGAGGGTAGTGATTGCCTGGGGCTGGGGCTCAGAACAGCAAGTGACTTCTGGACAAGGTATCTTTTCAAGGTAATGGGAAATGTTCTAGAATTCGGTTGTGAGGGTGATTACAGTTGTGTAAATTTACTAAAAATCATAGGATTGTGCACTTAAAATGAGTGAATTTTATGACATGTAAGTTATACCTCAGTAGGAACATATAAAAATAATGAAAGTGTCAACTGCAATGTTCAAATAAGATGATGAGTTGACATCACTTAAGGCATGCTGGCATGCTGTACGCATGTGCATTATTAGTGGCAGTTTCAAGATTGGAAGTTCACCGTCCTCTGGGCAGGTACACATAGGCAGTGTTGCTGGGGAAGAGCAATTGCTCCAAGTTGACTCCAGCTTGGTAGACTGGCAGACATCATTGGAATAACTCTCAATAACTCCCAGTGGGTTTCTTGAAGTTAGGTCTTGGATTTATATCTCCCCAGATTCCTAGAGACATTTCTCCTTCTAAGAATGGTGAGTTGTGCTGCTGTAAACCCCTCCTCCAGCCAAGAACAACTAGAAAAATCCGGGAATATATATATTATATATAATCTATTTGAAGTTATCAGAAAACATCCAAGGTAAGAAAGACTCGAGTACCCATGATCCCAGAAAGAAAGGAGGAAAAGAGAGGTGAGCCCAACTTCCAATGTTGCTTTAAGTATTTGCTAATTCCAAAGTGGTAACTCAAAGACCAAGAATCTGAACAAAACTATTTGCACCTCATATCGCTTAGCGGGAAAATGGGATCTCAAGTTTTAGTAAGCGTAAGGGGGTTCTGGTAAATAGCAGTGTGTCCAGTAGGGACCCTGAGGGGCTATACTCTAGAAGTAAGGGTAAACAAGAAATAGGCTAGTTTACAAAAATGAAGCCCAGTATCGAATTTACTCAGTACCTGATTGGATTAATGCAATTTGCCTCTCTCCTAACTGCCTGACAGAAGAAAAATTTAAATCCTCTCTGGAGAAAAATAACATCATCCAGAAGCTCAAATTATCCCCTCTAATTTTCATGTACAATTTTAGGAATTCAATAAAAAAAATCACCAGACATATTAGGAGGCAAAACCACATGACTGAAAACCATAAGGGGAAAAAATAGATCCTGAAGAGATTCAGATATTTGAGTTCTCGAACATGGACTTTATCTTCTTTCCTTTTGCAATTATTTAATTTCTTCTTAATTCTGTGTCCTGGGATTTTCCAGAACTAGGAGCTGTCTCCCCAATGACTCTAGGTTTAATTTAGGTTTTGGAATGAACTCTATTGAGGTATAATAAATTGCATCCATTTAAAGCATGGAGTTAGATGAGTTTTGATAAGGGCATGCACTTGTGTAAATACCACTGCAATGAAAACACAGAACATTTTGCCACCCCCAAAAGTTCTCATCCCCTTTGCCATCTTCCCATATCCCAGGCCCAGCAACAACCTCTTTTTCTTCTGTCATTGCAGATTACATGTTCTAAAGTTTCATGTAAGTTGATGCATGTAGTAAATATTCTTTCGTGTCTGGCTTCTTTTACTCTGTATAATGTTGAAATGCAGTTGAATTTCTCAGTTTGTATTTCATAGACCTTACAAAAACTATGATTAAAATGTGTAAGAAATTTGAGGACAAAATGGAGAATTTTAGCAGAGATCTGGACACTAGGAAAAAATCAAGTGGACTTTTTAGAACTGAAAAATCCAGAAACAAATTAATAATTTAATACATGGGTTGAATTGCAGATTAGGCACAACTAAAGAGAAATCTAGAGGATAAATCAGAAGAAAATTTCCACCCTGAAGCAAAGTGAGGTGTGGAGAGACACAGGGGATCTGCTGAGAAAGTCTAATATACTTGCAACTGAGATTCCAGAGGAAGAAGAGAGAAATGAGAAAGAAAAGTAAAATTGGGAAGAAATAGTGACTGAGAGCTTTCCAGAAAAGCACATCAAGGGCTGGAGCGGTGGCTTGGCGGTTACAGTGCTTGCCCAGCATGCACAAGTACATGGGTTCAAACCCCAGCAACCCACGTACACAACTTAAGTGTCAGAGCAGCAAAGGCCATGTGAAAACTCAATAAAAATTGATTCTCTCTGCCTTTCTCTCTCTCTCTCTCACTGTCCTTCTCTCTTTAAAAAACAAACAAACAAATAAATAAACCACATCAAGCTACAGCTTCAAGAAGTGTCTTGAATCCCAAGCAAGATGAATACAAAGGAAACCGCATCCAAGCAGGCATGTCCTAGTAAAAACGATAAACCCCGTGCCCCACAGTAAATTCCTGGCTCATGAAGGGCCCCCCAACATTACTCATTACATACAAGAACAGATGAATGGATGGATGAATGGATGAACAAAAGAATGCAAGGAAGGAGGAAAGAAACAAGGAAGATGAGTCCCAGAGCCTGGCTTTCTCTTCTGGATTTGCCAAATATCCCATGCTGTCTCCTGGAAGCAGAATGTGATTTTTGCACATTGGAAATTTATTGGGGAGCATGGTTGGAACGATCAGCAGTGATGGAATAAAGGAAGCATGGCTGGACAGAAGGAGAAGCTGGGAGGTGATCGTCACGAAAAGACCTCATCTGACCTCACCAGGGAGCTGATCTGGCAATGTAGAGTTGTTCTGAGGTGTGGCAAAGGGCTAGGTCTTTGCATGAGCTCCCTGACCATCCTTAAGGAGTGGGATGTCCCAGGGGGGCTGTGACTGCTTTCTTTAGTTAAGGGCAGTTTATGGGGGGACATCCAGGTGGTGCATTGTAATGCCCTTTTTTTAAATACTTCCTTCCATCTCTTTTTCTGCACATCCCCATGGAAACACAGCATCCCAAATCCAATAGCGTTTTGGAGTAATCCCGTTATTTAACATCTGTACAAACTCACGTGAGCCCTCATACCCCGTGAATGAGGAAGACGCAATGCCCTCATGGGGTGGGGGGCGCAGGAGCTGGAGGTCTTCTTACCTATCTTGATTTTTCCTAACACGTTTCTTCTCTTTTTTCCGAATTCATTCCTTTATTGATTCATCATTTAAAAATACATATATTTTTGATTGACTGTACAAGGCACCAAAATTTCTTTCTCTTCAAAATCTGTGTTATCTTCTGCGTAACAAATTGCAGTCATGCACTGTTTAATGAGAGGGATGCGTTCTGAGAATTGTGTCCTTAGGCAAATTTGTCATTGTGTGAACACACTGGGATATATTTATACAAACTAAGATGCCGATGACTTTAGTAGATGGTATAATCTTATTGACGCCACTGTTATAGACCCTATTGTAACTGAAATGTCGATAGATACACATGATGTATCTCAAAATTTAGTGGCTTCAAACAACAATAAATATTATCTCACAGCATCTATGGGCCAAGAATTTTGGAGCAGTTTAGCTCGGTGGTTTTGGCTAAGAGTTTCTCATCAGGGTGCAGACGGATGTTGGCTGGGGCTGCAGTCTAAGGGGAGGGCCTGGCTAAGCCTGAAGGACCCACTTCCTAGACGGCACACTAGCACAGCTGGCAGGTTGGTGCTGGTTTTCATGGGGAGGCCTCAGTCCCTCTATGTGTGACTCTTTCTGTGGGTCTGCCTCTGTGTCCCCATGACATGGAAGCCCTAGTTTCGGAAGAGCCAGTCAGATCTCTCCATTTCTCCATTGATTCTCTTCAAACTGCTTTGTGCGATGTTGAAGCCTTATGTATAAGTGCGGCTGCTGAATTTGGCAGGTCGGATCCCATAGACAATTCAGACACTGTACAAGATGGGATTTGTTTTACTAATATCATGGAAGCAAAAGCAAGAGCAAAACTATTGGTGAAAGAGAAGAAAATACATGAACAGAGTGGAGGGACTCCAACACCTGAAATTGTGTAGTTGGGGCATTGTGGGGCAGCCTTTCAGGGTCCCGACTGGGAAGTCCCAGGCAGAGCGCCCTCCCCATGGGGGAGACTCCAAAGTCTCAGTCCCAGTGTGGCTCCTTAATTACAAGTTAGAACAAAGAAAGCTCTGCTCCGTTCTAATAACCTGCACACCCCAGTGACCCCCTCAAGGGCACTTTATCCGGCCCTCAAGGACTGGCCAGATCCCCAAAGGGAGGGAGGGATAGCCCCCAGAATGTAGGACTCGGAGCTGTCACGAGTGAGCCAAACCCACCCAGAAGTCAGCATTCTTTAGATGTTCCGTCAAGGACATGCGAAGGTCACGCCAGGCCCGTGGACAGGGAAGACCTGAAATATTTTCCTTAGCCCTTTACCTTGCTTGTCCCAAGGTGGATATAGCAAGAAGCCAGTTATGACATAGAGGGTACCAAAGACTAAGACTTGAGGATGGACAGGTAGCATTTCTCATTGGTTGGTAGATGTCATTGCTTCTCAGGCCCTTGGGTCACTATGTGATTTAACCCCTGTACCTGAGCTGCACCCTTAAAGCACTAATGGTCTCCTAGAGAAATGTGCACAATTGGAGAGAAGGTGGCGCATTTTCTGAGCACTCCTGTGTCACTGGGTGGTCACTGCTGTGCCTCAAAGTTCGTTGCGCTCACAGCAGGTAAATGTAATGGAGAGGACTCCTGGGGACCAAGGAACCTCTCCTGAGGCGGGATGAGAAGAGATGGTACTGCCTAGACTCAGGAAGGTAGAGAACGCAGTGGATTTTCTTTTAAGATAAATTTTATCTTAACCATGATCATAGTCTATCAAAATCAAGCCAAGCCCTCGCACATCAGAAAAGACATCCGGATATAAAACAGCAATTTTTTCCACACTCACTTATTAATAGAGAGATAACACTCAGAGAATCTCAAAGTAAATTTCAGAGGCAGTGGTGACATTTCCAGAATAAACATTGGTTAAACACTTATGAACGACCGTCAAAATTATTTCATGGGTGTAAATTAAAGGGCAGCCCTGTAATGTGGATTCATTTTCCTCTCCCCAAGTTTCCACAGTTGAATGCCCGGAAGTACGACAGAAGGATATTAAGGGATCTTTCTCAGCATGGGGATGTCAACAGCCGTCCCTTTTATCTTCTGTGGGGTTACATTTTCAACCAGATCAATCATTTACTCCTAATAGCGATATTAAATTCACATTTTATCAGGTAATGAACTAGAGTTCTGGGCAGCCCACCCAGGGAGATGTGATCAGAGAGTTTCAGAGCGTTTTTCTACCAAGCTCAAACCAGTCTAGTCGAGTCTGAATTAGTTGTGTGTGTTATTCTCTGTGTCTTATGCTTAGAGCAAATGTTCTCTAGATTTTTAAGAATTACCTTTCAAATGATGAAATGCAGTACAGTACATAGACAAGAACCAAGTAGCCCCACCAGCAGGTGTCCACTTAGAAGATGGTCTGGCTGTGTCCCTCCTGGATTTTTTTCTAGACACAGTATTGTTCTTTGCTTTAATTTTATTAAAATATTATTGCTCTCCACCTTTCTTGTTTTCTCCTAGCACCGTATTAAGGACAAGCTTTCACCAGCTGCTCAGTAACATTTGGGTCAAGAAGAGACAGCAGCTATATCAGGGGTTCCATGAGATTGTACTGCCAAGTGATAGATCCGTCTCAGCGTAAGCACACTCTGATATTCACATGGTGATGGAATTGCCCAAAGACACGTTCCTCGGGTTCCCCACTGGAGAGTAACACTTGCTAGTGCATATGCTTGTGGCATTAATGACCTTCCATGTTGTGGATCAATCATAATTGATTGGATCAATCTGTTCACTCCCCTATTTTCACTGTGTCAGTACCCAATGTCTTGCAAATATAGACCATCCCCAACTTACTTTAAGATGGTGCAAAAGGGATATGAATTCAGAAGAAGCCATGCTTTTGTAAATTTTGACCTTTTTCCAGGCTAATGATATACATTACAATCCTCCACTAAGATACTGCTCCCAGAAGGCTCTGTGATCGCGAGTACAACACCCAGTGCTGTCCAGCAGCTATAGGCTAAGATGGTCAGTAGATCAGGTGTACTAAATGCATTTTTCACTTATAGTATTTTCTTTTTTAAAAATAGAGGGACACATACACACACACACACACACAGAATCAATTTTTTATTCAGTTTTTCATGTGGCTTTCGTTGCTCTGTGACTTCATTGTGGACGTGGTGCTGGGGTTTGAACTCGCGTACTCGTGCGTGCCAGGCCACTGCTCCAGCCCCTCCTCATAGTATTTTCGACTTAAGATGACTTTATCAGGAGGAACTGCATTATCAGTAGAGGGAAATCTGTGGATGTTTGAGTGTGATGCTAGTTGCTGGAGCTGCTTTTAGAATGCAGAGCCGGACACCAGGCTTAGGTGCTGATGTGTGTGTCAGGATGCAATCTGAGGGCGTTGAGAGTGGTGGAGAAAGGAAGTGAGGCAGGGAAGAAGGAAGAGAAATGCGAGGTGCTGTATCAACACCCTGGCCACTGCTTCATGATGAGCAAGAGACACAGCCACTCGGCAGGTTCATCCGCTCAGTCCCGTGGGGCTGGGATTTGCCCACCTGCTTCTCACATCCCGTGAGTGGTGAGGGTTCACCCCTCGCCTCTGTAGCTAGAGTCATCCGGCCCTTGTGAAAGCTGCTTACAGAAGCCAGATCTCAAGTCCCGGGGCTTAGGTTCCATCCATGTCCTGCGTCGTGGGCGAAGGTGTTGGGCACAGCCCTGATCAGCCTCAGGTGCTGACCCCAAGGGCCATGGAGAGTCAGCCCGGCCACTGAGGCAGAGCAGTGCTAGAGTGTGGGGAGGCCAATGAGATAAATTAGTGTGACTTTACAACGAGTTACTAAAAGTAACGTTGCTAGATCAAAGGACGTGAGCACATAGAACTGTGATAGGTTTCAACAAGCTGTTTTCCAACAAGTTGAGCCTCATTTACAGACTCACTAGCAGAGCACGGGAGAACCATTTCTCGCATCTTCGCCAAGCCTAGATACTGTCTTGACCGAGGATTCATCCCCCTCGGTGGCGGCTGCTTCTGTCATTTATCTGTTAGTGAGGGTGAGCATCTTGGTGTAGTCACACTCACTACAGGCTTTTCTCCTGTGAATTTCCCGTTCATATATCTTAGAACAAGTCCAGTTGTCCACTTCCTAGCAAGCTTCTGGGATGTGTTTCACAGGGAGTACAAAGACACTGAGTGTTGACCCCAGATACAGGGAACTTTGTGCCCAAAATAATTGTATCAAATGCAAACATGAATGTGATATTCTTCTTTTATCATGATAGATAAGCATAGTGTAAAATGTACCGTTTGAGCCATTTGTGTTTTAGAGGAGGAAAAGTTTATTTTGGCTCACAGTTTCAGAGATGTGCAGCGCAGTTGGTCCTGAGGCAGAACATGATGGTGGACAGCTTGGTGGAGGAAGGTGGCCCAGTTCATGCTAGCTACCAAGCACGGAGATTTAGTTTCTTTTTGTAATTTTTATTACAGCATTATATTCATACATAGTAGTTGGGTTCATTTTGGCAAAATCATACGTGCGAGGAATGTGATTTCCATCCCCATCCCCTCTCTGCTCCTCCCCACTCCCTCCCCGTATTCTCCTCTTCTCCTCCCCACGCCCTCCCCATCCTCCTCTGTTGCTCCCCACGCCCTCCCGTATTCTCCCTTCCCTATTGCTCTTCCTTTCGATTACTTTTGTTTTGATGGGCACTTTTTACATATCCATAAAAGTGAAATCCCCTGTGGTGCGTTCATATGTGCACATGACTCTGTGACCTCATTCTATTTCTTCCCCTTCCCTTCCTGCCTCCCTCCCTATCTCTCATTCTCCTTCTCCACCGGTCTGCCCCATGTCTTCATGATATCCCACCACCACTGCCTTCCTTCCCTTGCTCCAGCTTCCGTATAGGACAGAGAGCCTTTGACTCCTGATCTTCTGCATCTGGCTTATTTCACTTAGCACGATGCTGTCCATTTCCACCCTTTTACCTGCAGATGCCTTTCCTTCATCCTTCTTTATGGCCGAGTAATACTCCATTGTGTATATGTGCACTACATTTTCTTAACCCATTCATCTTCTGACGGGCATCTGGGCTGATTCCGTAATTTAGCTATTGTGAATGGTGCTGCTATAAATGCTGAAGTGGCTATATTGCTATATAGTATGCTTATTTTACTTCTTTTGGATAAATACTGGGAAGTAGAATAGCTGGATCATATGGTGGATCCATTCCTAGTCTTTTTTCTTTCTCTTTTCTCCTTTTCTGCTTTAATAGAGAGGGACAGTGAGAGAGAGAGGGAGAAAGAATCAATTTTATTTAGTTGTTCAGGTGGTGTTCATTGCTGGAACACTTCGTTGTGTGTGTGGTGCTGGGGTTTGAACTC